>JAQGAO010000452.1:0-34590 GCA_034697705.1 Ommatoiulus sabulosus | reverse complement strand
TCTCGATATCCGGAATGTTATTCCACATTCCTCGTTCGGCCTTGGCTATCAGGACCTTCAGGCCTAGGGTCCTGACAATGCAAACGTAAACATATTAAGTGACAAACAGAAAATCCATTCAATGCGGATAGTTATAATTTGAGGGTAACCAAGACCCTATTTCCGTGGAGTTCTGACTCTTTGGATTATACTAAAGCACTATGTAGGCATGGTAACATCCTGTCTACAAAACGTTTCTCTGAACTACAAAATCTTGATATGCGTGTTGTTTCCAACAACTGTTGAAATGGATATAGACGTGCAGCGGCAATTCTAGACCGGACGTTCAAATGTATAAGTACGTTACAAGTCAAGAAGAACATGATCGGAATACAATTTGCAAAGATTGGTGCCTTATTGTATAGCTAAGTTCAATTGAGGTGGATTTCATGCCTAGATGTTTTCAATGCACGGTGCAGACGAGGAAAGAAAGTGCTTTAAATAAATACCAATTACTGCAATTTATGTGATCCGAACACTAACGAGTCCAATTCATATTTGAATTGATATCAAACAGATTTCAGCTCGCTGAAGAGACATATACTTGTAGTATGTAGGCAGCAACAGAATCCTGATATGAGAATGGGAGGGCTTCGAGAATGGATTTATTAAAAATCCATGCAGTAAATATAATAACCCAAAAATCAAAATTTCATTGAAATAAAATGACATGGGTAAATATTGCCAAATTGCAATAACGTTCCCGTCATAATAGCTTCATTAGGTGCTTGTTACAAACAAAATATGGAGAAAAACCAACAACAAAATTATAAGGGTTGAGGAACAAAACTCAATAACAAATTTCAGAGTTTGGACTATTATTAGAGTGAAACTTTTGATTCAGCAAGTAATCAGTTACACTCACATTAGTGCATAAAAAACAATAGGTTAGTCTCTTACCTCTGAAATTTGCATCATTATGTTTAGTAAAGTATTGCTAATCCATGGCTTTACAAGTATATCGATCTAGGTACATGTAGTAGGCCTACGATTTAAAAAATGAGCTGCAGAATTGATTGATCCAATTTTAATTGATTTCCAATAAAATAACTGTACCAGGATGGTTTATTTCGTCGTATTTTCTGAAATATAACATACAAGCAACTGTAGGATGATTACCAAGTTTCCCAAAATGATATCATCATGAACCATGCATGAACCCAACACCCGTTGGATACATATAGATATCAATCGTTACGTCGGCTTTGTAACAGGCAGTACATCGCCACTCATCTGCCCAAACCCTTGCCATTAACCCGGGCTTGGGGCCGGCAACAATAGAGAAATACACCATTGTACGTGGCTGATGGGGAAGAACCTAGCCTAGACGAGGAGGAGGGCGGGTTGGGAAAGGAAGGCGTTCTTGAACGATTTAATAAAGGAATTATCCCAGCATTCTCCTGGGGGATTGTGTGAAAATATGAAAAGCTACAATCAGGATATAACCGACACGGGAATCGAACTCGCGTCTTCCAAATACAAGGTGCTAATGCATACCACTCAGTCACCTTGTTCGGTTAAAATGATGTAATTTCTAGTAATCCAACAGACTAACTGACTATGGAATTAACTGACCAAACCGTTGACTTAGGTTCTGCCAAGAATTGAGGAAAGCAGGACGATCAACAGCATGGCTTACGTAATTCCAAAGCAAACTTAATTTTCCCCCAATTCATAGCATAAAGCAAAACTGGTCAATACTGAGGCCAGCTTTGTGAGCACTTAATAATGAAAAGCAGAAGGACTGAGAAGGTGACCTTTCATGCAGGCTCAGCGTATTTCGAAGAATTTGTTGGTAACCATGCGATGTGTCTAAATCCTGTATGCGATTTATTTGATCACTTGTAATTGTCTGATACAGCATAGCAAACAAAATGTTAAGTGTTCAAATATTGCATGCTTGAATGCAGTTACGGGCGTTACTGAGATTATTTTATCACAGATTTACAAGTTAAGTGTTCAAGAAGAAAAAAAAAGATTGATCAAAAGTCAATGCTCACAGAAATCTATCCAATTTCACAATTTTCTACAATAAAAATAACACGAAAGGGGACCATTTTCTCACTAAGGCAGCAAAATGTACGTTTATTATTATTTCCATACTTAATTGTTTTGACTGCATTTTTTTAATGATTAGAAAATGTTATAAATTTTTGACTTCAAGGATTGTTGATTGTTGGAAGGGAAAGAAGTTGAGAAAATTGCTTGACAAAATTATAACATTGCAAACGTGGAATTTAAGTACTCATTTTACAAAACGATATACATGTATGTACTTAATGGTCAAGCAATTTCACCTTTATTTCTCTTTTACAACACAAGTTCAACGAGCAAGTTACATGTCAAATGTTTAATTCGGGCAATTTTTTTTTTCAGACCAGTCACACGTACCTCTCATGTTATAATAATGATGTTACTGATAAACATCAATATTTTACGGCGCAAATGGACAACAAAGACTCTTCAAAAGAGTTATTTTGAATATCATGAACATTTACATGTACTTCCAATCAAGTTAAACAAGGCAAAAAAACATGGCTGTCGAGCGAAATTGCACATAAAGTGCAGTGGCTAATTTGCAACAATGAATTACCAACAAGTTTTGAGAAGGTGCATGGGTAACTTGTTCCTGGCATAACCCCATTGCCAAAATTGTTGTTAGTTGGTACTGGAGGCATTGATGGACAGTATTTAAAAAAAATTAAAAAATACATGATACCATTTTGTACACTGGTCATAACGGTGCTTGATAACATTGAAAACATTAATTGACCATGGAATGACGAGCAACAGGTTTTTACAATCCTTCTCTTCTAAATGAAACTGCAAAAGTCCCATATAAAGTGGATGCCAACTACAGTATATGGCATGCCAAAACGTCATGCTTTGATATCGACAAATCTCCAGTTATCAGAAATGTTTTCGACGCGTTCAGGGAAACAAATCATTCGAACAATAAATCCATGATGAAAATGTGTGACGCAAGCAACCATGGAGTGGGCACCCGTCACAAAAGGTTCAAGCATCCAAAATAACGTTAGCCTATTTGGTGATTTTTCAATTACAGCGACGAATATCTCGCTTATACGATCTCAAAATAGACGTGTAGTCATATCAACGAAATTGTACAACCTACATAGCTTCTATTTTCGGAAATTTTACATCCCCCCCAGGCAATTTCGTTTGTAATCTTCTGGAATTTGACATGAAAAGATGAGACTTGGGAAATGCAATCGTTTATATAACTGCGCATTTGCTAGGTTTTAAAGTAAATTTTGAAGCCTGGAAAATATAGCAGGTGTTGAATATGCAAAATGATGAGGATACGAATGGTAATTTATGCCAGTAACATGCCCATCAGTGGCCTCTATTAGAAATACAGATGATGGTTTCAGTCCTAAAATTACACATCTTCAGTAAAAAATGTCGAACAGATTATATTCAAACACGAGTTTAGATTTGCTATCTTTTACAACAACGTGGGAATTAAAGTATTTTATGGGCGTCTCGAGACAGTTTATCGAGCATAAAATTCCACTGAAGTCAGGGTGGAAACCCAGTGTTAGTGTTTATGGAAACCAATTTGTGGATAGCTTACTTTTTCATCCCAGCAGGTACTCATGGTTATTTTGCTTTAAAAACCACTCGCTCGAATATAACGATGCAACTGTAATCTTAAGGTCCCTTTTTAGGCTCCCTTTAACGTGCCTGCTAATAATTTCAGCAGATATACAGTATAATTCATGGCTACTTTTGAGAGTAATTTTTCAGTTTAAAGACGACCCTGTAGTGATTGTTGTTTTTAACAATGGTGTTCTCTGACACTAGTGTGCAATTCTTTCTTTTTCAGGTGTGGATTTAATCTGTTTAGTGCTCCTGTTCCATTTATTAGCCAAATGCTCTTGTGACAGTCCTTCTGAGGACAAAACAAGGCTCTGGGTCCATTGTGATTCACTTAAATCGTTTACATTAAGTATTTAAACAAGCTTCAGACTGTTTTCGAGCAGAAAATTAACAAAATAAAATAGCGAAATTAAAATAAACATGTCCATATTAGTCAAAGTCAACATATGTTATAATCTGGCATAAGTGCAGCTTTTATCATTGTGTAAATTTTCTAAGAAATTGGTCAAACGTTGTGAGTTAATCATCTGAACCTTTCACAGGAAACATACTAACAGAAAGCTTAAAATGTTTTCATTTCAAAATATTCCACAAAAACATATGTGCCTAATAATTTTGTCCAAGGCTGTATTACTCATTTCTGTATCGTTTTTCTCAAAATTCTCCAAAGTTCATTTTTTTTCTTCAAATTTTCGCAGGCTCGATTGGGGAGAAGAAACAATTTGTATTGAATGTCTTCTCTTCGTTGCGTTGGGTAGCAGGGCTGCACTGTGGTTTGCATTTGTATGACTTGTTGAAAATGGAGGTTACCTTGTTCTATTGAATAAGCTAAATATAGAAAACCAGGATTTCATCTAGAGTTGTAATCGATAATTGATACACTTGTAAATGGTGCGATAAAGCATTACTGGAATAAGTGAGCGAGCTGTCATATTTCATTCAAACAGCGAGTGACATAAAAAAAAAGTCGTTGAATTTTTAAATCGTTGCTAAATCCTACCAATTTGACCCAGATCTGATATACTGCATAGTACGGATTATTAATTTATCATCACAATGCAACCTATCATCAGTTGATTCAGCCAAGGGTGTAGGCTACGTGTCCCAGTCACCAAATGCACAAATTGATATCAATGTCATGTAGCTCTGAAATAAAGATGAACTAGCATTTCATAATAGAATTTATGGGACGTTCTGTCAACTGTCTTTGTAACAACAGAATATAAATCTGATATGTTTTCTAGATTTTAGAATAACCTAAAATTTCGCCCTGAATTTGTCTTCAACAGGATGGCCCACCAACGACAGATTCAGAGCCATTAAATTATTTCAAAGCCAAAATTTACTCTCCGATTAAATAGCAAAATTCTGTGAACCTGATATTTGTTTCATAATTTATCTCCTAAGTCTAGACTGGGAAAGCGTAGGCAATATTATAGTTAATGTTAGTATTGTGTCATCTGCAGAGAGAATAAATAATTGAAATATTTTTCAATTTGAACAGAACAATGCATTCGTTATTTAGAATCAACCTAAGATGTAATCATGATAAATTGCCCATGAAATAATATGCAAAAGTACCAAATTCATACTTTTCTCTGATATGGTAGATGAATTTGCAGTTGGAAAGTATAAAATCCATTCATGGATGGACTTTTCATCGGCTCTTAAAATGTAATTTGTTTAATTCATAAGGATATCGCTTGATTATATTATCCTAATTTCCTATTGAAGAGTTTTGAAAACTGAAATTCTATAGTGCCGATACAGGAATGGATATTCTAATTCTCCGCAAAAATCGAGGTATAGGAGACCATTTTAAGCTACAGTAGTTTCTGATAATGCTCGGGGGATTAGAACGTGCACTTGCACAATTAAGTTTGAAGAATGTGTCAAATGACATGTAGTTATCCACTACAGAATTCAGAAATGCATTAAATAATTAAAAACAATGTTAATTACCTGTTTAATTATTGTAACATCGATTATATTTTTCCTAATTTTCAAAGAAATATTTTTCAAGAAACCACTAATTTGCCCATGGCAAGATTTAATTAAAGACCTGAATCGGTAATAAATGCAATATCGCAGCAAACAAATCAACATTTGTCGTTTTGAGATAAAGCAAGTTTAATGCCTGATAAAAAAGTGACAATCCTCGAATACTGAATATAGACCTAAACTAACTTGCTCGACTTAATACCGTCCTAAACCAGATGTTGAAAGATTTTTGAATTATGTTACTCCAGTTTTGTTACATGTACTTCTGTTACTTCACTATTCCGAACAGCCATGCCTTCAAAGCTGCATGTATGGCTTTAAACCATACATCAGGATGCATGTATTGAACTTTTAAATGAAGTGAGACCATCGCTTCATTTGAAAGCTCCAATAATGTACCCTTGTAATTATAGATCGTTAGAAGGACTATTCTATCCAATATAGGTACATGTACATAAAAACTCTCTGGACTAAGATGCCTTAAATGGCGGTAATGCAGTAGGAATCGATTTTTATGGAGACCAATGTAGATTTACTTTTAAACTAAATGGTAAAATCATGTCAACCTTCGGAATTTTTTTCATATTTTATCTCCGAAGTCTAGACTAGGAGAACGTCGGCAATATAAATAGAAATACAATATAAATAAAAATACATTCGGTACAGCTGTATTTATAATCAACATGAGATATGCGCATGGTACATCCCACGTAGCAGGCTGACCAAAAAATAACGTAAAAAAAAATTAACTCCAAAAAAGGGCTACTCATGCAGAAACACGTGAGAAAATTTCTCGGAAAAATGACCACTTAAAAACACTTTTAGTCTTTCCATCTTCAAGTGGTTGGTGTCATAACAGGAAAAATCGGCAAGACTTCAGATAATTCACAACCATTTAATTCTTTGTTTGCTCAACGTTTCGGCGTTCACATGCCTTCATCCATCATCATTCCACATCCATCTACATTATTTAAATAAGTTTTTAGAAAAATGCCAAAAAAAATGATGATCGGGAATTCCAAGTGCAATTTATGTGGACATTTTTGGACTCATTGGAAATACAAAAAATTGCCAAATTTGTGATGGATTGTTCTAGCAATTGTAGTTTGCGAGCTAGGTAGGTATCTTACTTGATAATATATCGTAAAGTAACCTTTTCTAAATTAGCTGTGTAACATCGTAAAACTTTTTATAAAAGTAAGTGTTTTGTAAAATATCTTATAATATTCTAAAAATGCGCAAAAGTATTAATAATATGAAATTGCATATGATAGTTCCTTAGGAAGGCATGTAAACGCCGAAACGTTGCGCAAACAAGGAATTAAATGGTTGTGAATTATCTCAAGTCTTGCCGATTTTTCCACTTAAAAACACGTCAGAAAACGACGTTATTTTAACAACAAAGTGAGGTATTTTTGACCAAAAAGTGAGGTATTTATAACCCAACAATGACGTCTTTTTGACCGAAATATGACGTTTTTTTACCCAAAAAAAAAAAAAAAAAAATGACGTCATTTTTCTGGTCATAAATGACGTCCTTAACTGGCGTCATTTGTAGGTCATCTTGCTACTGTACGTGGGATATATGCCACGTAAATCTACAATGACAAAAGTAGCAGATTCGCAGTCTTTCTCTGATGAGATACAGTAGTGAATTTCGCAGTAGGAAACTACTGCGAAAAATCTACAAGTAATGCAAGAAGTCGATAAATTACGGACCAAAAAAACCCTTCCAAATTGTCATCAGTGATTATGGTTTCAGCAGCTGTGATCATCGAGCCACACAATTCTTCTGCCTTTGAAGGGAAAAAAGGATTTCATCATCATAAATTTACGCATCTTCAGTTCCTCCTGAGAATGGCATTAGATAATGCGCATTTCATCTGTCACACTACGTGACTCGTTATCAAATATGACTGTGGGCATTAACCCCTGAATGGTATTTTAGAGGGCTACGGGGGACTGCAACACTAACTGGATTATGATTCTTGTAGCATGGCATATAACATGGTCATCAACTGCAGCTCCCTCATCATTTCTCGAGGTTGGTGTATAAAACATGTGCAACACATAAACGACATTTCGTGATAGTCTGAATAATCCGACACAACATTACGGAAAGACAACGGCCTAATGTTTCATGCGCATGGTACAAAGGAGAACAATAATTTGTTTGTCAAACTAGTTGCAAGCAATCCAATCATTTGCACTGACATTTGTGTGGAAGAATGGTCAACTTGGGCTATATTGGCAGCCATATCCCAAAAAAGAATTGCATATCTTACCAGCGTCAGACATCAAAGTAATTGAGCATGCTTAATAAAACTGCGAACAAATGAAATGCTCTTGCAATTCAGCAAGTTTAAGAATCTTATCACTGGCCTCCAGACTGGCGGCGCGGCTCAATCCACCAGACCTTAATAACCTACAGTATATCATATGCAATGCACTAAGAAGAAATTTCACTGAAAAACGAAATCTATATACCTCATTGCATGGCGAATTTTTAAAAACTACACGTAGGCTACATCACACAGTGCATGTACTAGTATTATAGCACGTTGAGTACTTGATAAACATCTTTGCTGACACTTTTCTTGAGTGGCTTTATTCTTGAATGTCAAAATACTTAAACTTTCTTTAAAAAAAAAAGAAAGTGTTGTCAGTATTTATCAAAAGCCGCTGCCGTTTATACTGTATTTAAAATGTATTCATACAGTTGTGCATAAAACCAATATTCAATGAATGTAAGGAAATAAAGGATGAAAACAGGCTAGTTGAAACATAATTTAATTAGTAGGTCTTAGTTAAGTCATCTTTAGTCTTAGTAAATGTTTAAAAAAATCAAGTGCAAATTTATTATGGAAATAAAAGTTGGAAACAGACCATTTTCTAACGAAGCTGCGATATATGCATAGTGCACATGCCATGCAGATGACAAATCATATTTTTTATCTTATTTCAAAGACCTTCCATAAAGATAATTATTTATCACACCCATTAAGAATTAAGGATATTTGAACAATATAGAACGATTAAGTCATCATGATGATTATTGCTCTTAACAACATATCAACATGTTTGACTTAAAAAGTGTAGGCTTAGGATATGTTACATCAAATAGAATTAATTTCACTCGGGACGAATTTGTTGATAAAATGAGCACTCATAGTCACGAGCTCGGAATAATAGGAGAAAGTAAATACATGTAACTAATTAAACATGAATTGGAAATTGATTAACAAGCAGGATTTTGATTTAAAAAAGCAGCTAGCATTCATTAGGTTCCTTGGTTCAGTTCAAGCAACTCCCGACTCTAAAGTGAACTGAAGTGAACCAAATCTAAACCCTTTACTCCATGGGTTGAGTATCCTTTATCCGATTCCGAAATGCTTGGGACCTGTGGTGCTTTGGATTTCGGAATATTTCAATTACATAATGAGATACCTCGGGGATGGGACCAAAGTCTATACACGAAATACATTGGTTTCACGAGTACCTTACCAAACATGGCCTGAAAGTAATTTTATACAAATATTTTGAATAATTTTGTCCGCGAAAAAAACCTTACGTAAACTGTACATGAGGTCAGGCGTGGAATTAGCCACTTGTCGAAGTAAAAAACGTTTCGGATATATTAATGCATTTCGGATTTTCGGATGTTAAATTCAGGTTGAGCACGTGTTCATACTTAATTTAACTTTAGATTGTGAGCATGAATAGCATCGAAAAAATTAAAATACACAATCTTATTTTACGGAAGGATTGTAGGCCTACTTCCGGTTTTACTTTCCTTCTGTAAGTAGGCCTCACAAACTATAAGGCTATCAATTTTTATTGAGATGCTGGCACCGGGGCAATAACAATACATGTAACAATAAACTAAACCAACAACATCTGATAAACTAATAAATAAATGAACGACCAAAATCAAATTGAAACGTATGCATAAAAATTTATTAAAATTCGAAAAAATGCCAGAAGGGGCTGAGACATCTTAGTGCACTTCTTCTATAAATATTGAACACTTGCTCGTTTTCTTTAAAAAAAAATAATATAAATACACATGGCAAGAATCCAGAATCCAAAATCGAAATCTGGGCGTTCGATTTTTTTTTTTTAAAAAAAAAGAGCGAATTGTAAAGTTTTTACGAAAATAATCAGCTTTTTCTTAATCTGGAAGTTATAATCTGATACAATTGCAGGGTAATATAACTCGTTAAACACGATAACGCACGCAAATAAAACGGACCAGTTTTTTTTAGCAAAACAAGAACATTTGTAATTTATTTGAAGTTAGGAGAAGCTTGCAACCAAAAACAATTTCTAGGTATCAAGCAGATATGAAATTTTCAATTTCTCTGCCCACCCAAAATGAAAAGTTATGATATGCCAATTTAAGGAATGCTATAAGGCATGCTTGGAGATAGAACAAAAATTTTCTCAAGGAAACATCAAATTGACAATTTTATTATTGATTTCTTCTACAAAAAAGTCAATTTTCTTCAATTGAAAAATCAACCGAATATGAAATTTTCAACTTCCCTGACCACCCAAAATGAAAAATTATGATAGGCCAATTTAAGGAATGCTATAAGGCATGCTTGGAGATAGAACAAAAAATTTCTCAAGGAAACATCAAATTGACAATTTTATTATTGCTTTCTTCTACAAAAACGTCAATTTTCTTCAATTGAAAAATCAACCGAATATGAAATTTTCAACTTCGAACCCTGACCACCTAAAATGAAAAATTACGATATGCCAATGCAAGGAAAGGAATGCTATATTTATATTTATGATATATAAACTGGAGAAAAAACAACAAAATTCTCAAAGAAACAGCAAATTACATTATTGATTTCCTCCACAGAGACGTTTGCTTCAATTGCAAGCTCGATTTTCTAAGCTTTTAATAACATTCCTTTCCCTAAATTGCCGGAGGCCAAGTTCTTTCCAATTTCCCTAGGTTTTCGTACCCATTTGCGAAAGAAAAAAAATAACCGGGTAATTCCGTAACCAGGATTCAGGTAGCTTAATTTCCAGCTCAGCATTAATTTCGACAAGACTCGACCAAGGACTCAAGGAAAAAAAGATCACTCAGGTCGGTTCCAGGAAATGGGGACAAATAAAGCATCATATATCCATTCAGCGTTATAATATCACCTACTGTATATCTGGGTCGACCTTGCGCGTTCGTCGATATAATAAAATAAAATGCAAATCGAAAAAAATGTACTTCCATACCTTACGTAGTGCGCCTTGAAATGTGGCTTTCCTTTCCAGCAGCCTGCTGCTGTTCCATTCAACGGAGAGGTCGGCTTGATTTTCATGAATCTTTTCTTTTCTTCCTATCTGCTGAACGTTAAGGCGGTGTGCGCCTTATCATCTGGGCCAGAAATGAACGGCGTCTCGGTCACCATTACCATTCTTCGTTCTCGCGATCTATTTTCGAGGAAATTGAAGCGCGAAACGATAAAAACAAACCACCTGCCGTCGCAGCCCACCAATAAAGAACACGTCAATGGCTGCTCGGCTCAATACGGTGACGTCACAGGCGCGTCAACATTGCAGGGGCGGAAAGGGCAGTTCATTTCCAGGTCGAGGGAGACCCTGACAATTCATTTTTGTAGCATTTATATGGAACGGAACGAGAGTAGAAACAGTATTTGGGAGGAAATAAACTGTGTATTTTTGCAATTTGTGTTTTTTTTCTTCATGTCGTGGCGATTTGCATTCGATTCCGGCGATGATAAAATTATAGTAAGGGTACTCAGGGAGAAGCTTTGCGAATCGTACTTTGGGCCTTTGGCAGTCGTGCAGTCACGTGTGCAACATCTACACCCTGATTGGTTTGAAAAATTCACTCCATGTTATTGCTGGTTGTATACCGTTGAATGCATCCCTTATGACAGGGTTTCTTAACCTGGGGTCCATGGATTAGGTACTGGGGGTCCACGAAGACGTTAAAAATAATAATAATATAATAAACCTGCCCTACACTTAAGTTTTTAAGGGGTCCGTCAGATTGTTTAAATATTGCAAGTGGTCCATGATAATGAAAAGGTTAAGAAACCCTGATATAAAAGAGGCAAATTCATTATCCAATCATGCTCTCAAAAACTCCTGGCATTCGTTTCGGCAAATTCATTATCCAATCATGCTCTCAAAAACTCCTGGCATTCGTTTCGATCGAGGGAAACGATTTAAATGGCAATTTGGTGGTCAATACATTGCGGGGACAACAGTATTTTTTGTAAATTTCTATTATGTTCATTTTTTAAACAAACATAAGTAGTTTCATAATAAGCCGGTCTTATCGGGTAACCAGATGGCATATTTAGATTTGAACACAGGGTTGCGCACACACACTTCACATGGATAGTCGATATGAAATAATCTAATCTTGAAACCTGTAGCATATACGAGGATCTTGAGCTCATGGGTTCAGAACTTCAGAATCAAGGTTAAAGGTCACAAAAATAGCAATTAGTTTTTATCTTGTTGCACAACTTCAACAAAGTCTTACAAACAGCCAAAGCGACCTACGACGTCGTAGGCTGACATCTTGTTGTCTAAACATATAACGCACCGAGGATGTTCAAGATTCTATCACGTATCTATATAACCACATACAGTATATAAAGAAGAGATGTTTGTTTGCATACGGAGCCCTGTAGCGGAAGATTTTTTGTTTGTTTTTGTTTTGTACGTGATGACGCAAGACGCGTACAAAACGAAAAAAAGAAAATCTTCCGTTACAGAGCTCCGTATGCAAACACACATCTCTTATGAGCTCGTATGTTTTTGGTTCTTATTCGTGCCGAAACTTTGGTCGGCCTACGATCGCTTCGTCCCACTATCAGTAAGTACAGCCCGGGTAAAGCCGGGTAAACCAGCTAGTTAAATATAAACTGCGAAGGAATAATGTTTTTATGCATTGAACATGGCGATTAGAACCACATACAGTGCATGTAGTATTTTTATTTTTACCTATTCGAATTTGAATTTGGGTTTTAAGAGAAAATCGGAATATTTCATGAAATCAGTAAACTAGCATCCTACGGCATAAAATATCGTGCACAGTTTACCCCTAACTCGAGTGGGGTCAATCAGATTGTTTGGAAACTGGCTAAGATCTGCATAAAACAAACTATTTACATAATAGAAAGCTTAATGGAGTAGAAAAGCCTGCTAACTCTTCATAGCCACCAATGATCTTTATCTCGTCTTACAAACTAATTTTACTTTTGGCTCGGAACCAGACGGCAGCCATACACCCTTGGCCAATTTGCATAAAAAGAACAATTTTCCAAAGATACAAATCTTTTAAGACGACGCAGAGCTGCAGCTTTGAATAAGACGCAGACGACATCATTTTTTGAGTGAATGTCTGAACCCAGTAATGCCATCCAGCAGAAACTGGCAAACTTCCATTTGGAAATTGGCTGTGATCCGTAAAACCGCTTGCGACAAGTGGAATCAATGATTATTTCTTCAAACTAAAATATAGTATACCGTCCTACCATAACTCCTTTGTTACTCAGCCATTAATTCGAGTAAAGGGCACCTCCCACATAATAGCGAGATACAATTTTTACAAAAATGCCTACTTGTTTATTTTTCTACTTTTTCCCACTTACAAATTTTCAAACGCACGTTTAATAATAATAAAAATATAGTATGGAGAGAATAGACATACATGTACACGTAGGTGTCAGCACATTTCGACATATTGGTATTGTACAACTAAAAAGTCGTGCCAGTCCAATCAATGAAAAATTTCATTTACAGTAGGAGTCAGCAAATCTGCCTAACTGCTTAAGAGATAAGTACAATACATGTAACTACTACAAATGTGCTGCGCAATTTAAGGAAACAAAGCGGGGAGCACTTCGTTCATTTCAACAAGCTTTCAATATTCACACACTATTCTTATAGAAAAGAAGATCAAAACAGTACTGAGATTAGCATATACAGGTTTAAAGAACAGTGTAATTAATGCATCTTTGGGAAAATTCTAAAATTTAAATTGAAATAAGCCTCTTTTTTTTCCAGAAACGTTTCAAAAATAACGGCTTTAACATATAGGCTACTTTGCAATAACAATGGCCAAGTATACCGATCGTAAAGTTCCTTCCTTATAATTGCTTACAAAATATTGTGGATTGACAATGTTTCCAGGATATCTTTCCGGTAAACACTATAGTCTGTAAATAAAATACTGATTGTGGAACAAATTTATAAATAAGACTGAACTTTCTGACATTCATCTAACAGATGGAGTACGTCTTTGTTCGCCTATACGAGCGTACACTATATTTATGTCGCAATGCAGCATCGAATAAATGCGAACTGAATACTGCCTTGTTCATATATGTTTGCAGAAGAAAGAAACGCACGACCAAAATGACAATAAACAATACTTTACACTCAAAAGAAACCCAAAGCAAACTATAAAAATCTGGTAAAAAAAACATAACTTTCTTGGGATTCGAGTCACTCACCAAGCTTATAGGTATACTTTGATCAAAAAGCTTGATTAAACCAGCAAAAGAAACGTGTCTCCAAAAAAAACTAGAGTAATTTAAATGCACATAACGCACCGAATTTTGATAAAAAAAAAAACTTATCACGCCCCAATCTACATAATTTCCTCAAGGAACTAAAGAAGAAAAAAACACGGCCGGCGATGAGGAAATTAATGCGGGGAAAATTATTACGCTTTAGCAGTTTGATAAAAATGTAATTAAATAATTCGATGATATACATGTAGTTAACACCCATGTTGCTGACGCAAGCACGTTTTTTTTAACGCCAGGAACCATTATATCAAAGACAATGGCTTTGTAAAAAACTGCTCAAGTTCAATTGACTTATAGACAGATGTTTTTTTTTATAAAAACATTTAATTAACGAATGAGTCAAAAGCAAACTCATGAATCATTAGGGTCGCAAATTGCAAAGAAAATACGGAACCATGCGACAATTTTACAGAAAAAGCTTTAGCTATATAAACTGCATGTGCCTTTATGGCCAAGAATAACTCTTGTTTTTGACCGTTTCAACACTCCCCTAAAAGCAAACACCCTTAAAAGTTCATTTCCCGAGCTTTTTGATGATTGCAAACGTAAGAGAATTAATGAAAACACCAGAGCAACATACTAGTATAGTACCATAACAGTAACATACTGTTGTTTCAGAGTAACAACAAAAAATACGGTTCATGATTTAATCGTAATCTCTTTTACAAGGATGGCTTATGTATGCCTAACGAACAAAGTTAGTTAACGAGGTCTTAGCATCCGAAGATAAACTCTACGTTCAGCTTAACTGAAGCACTGAATAAAGTCGTTTACGCAAAATGACGAGAGATTAAAGTGCCCGTCTACAGTAGATGAAAGATGTTGTCGTTAGACACTGCAGCAAAGTTTAAAATTAACATCGGCATTCATAAAATTAAGTCAAATTGGCACAACAGTCCGATGACAAACTACCACCCAAGCATCTACTGGATGTTTATCAGCAAAAAAAATTGTAATTTAGACGACGGGATGACTTATGGCAGATGCATTCGTTTCCAACAGGGAAATATATGATAATCCCGTGCACCTTAGACAAGAAGGAAAAAATCATGGTTCAACGTAGCTGACGTGATAAATGAGCATCTCCGCATTTTTGCGTCATACCGAGTATGGGTATTGTAGAAAGACGTTGCAAAATATAAGGGAAAAATAAAGATAAAATTGGGAAAGCCGCAAACTTTAAAGTATACTTTTATTTTCGTAGTGAACTAATAAATTTGCCAACATTCAACTTAATTCCTGCCACATTTTATCATCGTATGTGCAACCGATTAGTAAATCCACGTATGTTTCTTATTCGGATAAATCTATAGACGATCTGTCTATAGAATGAACCATAGCTTGCAATATAAGGCTACAGCACCGTTAACGCTGAACCGATCAAAAAGTTACAATTATAAGGTCTAGAATAACTGTAACGTACAATTATATACGTACTGTTTCATTCTGTCAAAACATCTGATTTTACATTTCCAATCTTCAAGTGGTCGGATCGAGATAAATCAGACATTAAAAGACACGACCAATGCGTAAAAACTTTAGTTTTAGAAACGTCGCTGTAAAGTAAAGTTTTTACGCATTGGTCGTGTCTTTTAATGTCTGAACATCTGATTTTCTCTCATTTTTGCTGCCTGGTTCATTTCAACTTTTCGCACCAACGAAAACGTGGCAATTCGCGAGATTTGAATGCCGTAATCTTATCCGGCACCGTGACGTTTCGCTAAAATATGACGTGAAAAATAAAACTCAAAGCAGAAACAAAATATTTCAAACCGAGAAAGAAAAAAAAACGATAAGAAAAAACAAAAACTAAAATGCATGCGAGAAAAATGGCGTGAAACGAATATGATGATGATAAACGGGACAGAATAAAAGTCGATACACTGTGAGGATACCTCCGACGTACGTGTACTGTATATAGACACTTATTTGAATATTTATGAAACCCAAAGAATCTGTCAGCGATGGACTTTCACGAGTGAGATGAGAAGTGAAGCTGCGAGCAATTTATCCATTAAAAACAACTATCTGAAATTGCCCAAATTTCAAAAGCGCATTATAATGTCCGCAAATGCTGGATGAGTAAGGTGTGCGCAAAGGCGCTTAAGTCAAAAATATCGATCTGGGTTGTGATTAATGATCGCGAGATTTATAATCGAGAAACATGTTTCAAAAGTGAAAATATATATCAGTGATACATCACGGTCAACCGAGCAGCAAATACAATATCCAACTGGTTGATCATTTGATGAATGGCCGATGAAACCTCGTTCGGCCAATGCAAAAGCGGTATTCAGCCGCTTATAAGCATGAAGACAAAAGAACTTTTGCCTGTATATCCTCGATGACATGAATGACTGGCCAACAAAATAAATTTATCTTGAATTGTCCTCTCCTGCTATCCCGAGACAGTAACCGTTCACTTTTTCTATCTCGTCCACCAGTTGACAACAATTGCTAGCTGTTTTCTTCATAGATTCCAGGTAGTATACGTACTAACCGGTATTCTTTGAAAAAATCGAAGACAGCACATTTTTAACAGAATTCCATTTAGTTTTCGAAGCATCTTAAAAACAATATTACCGGTATACTCCGGTATTAATAAAAAACACAGATTTCAATCCAAGCTCTTGTCCTTTTTGCTTGATGTTACTCACACATCATGGAATGTGTTTCCTAGTAAAACATGTCTTTCGTTATTGGATACGCTATAGTTTTTCCTAGATTGAAAAACCGAAAACTGCTACCAGAAATCGGTCGAAAAATGTCTTCAGCGCGTGCCAATTAATGACTCAATACTGGTCACAATATAGCTAATGCTCGATTAAATCTCAACAACCGTTTGTGAATGGGCAGCGCTACATGTCGTAACACGATGGGGTACTTCATTTCAAACTGGGAAGAATTCGCTCGGGCGTCGCAAAGAAGGATGAATCGAAAGCATTAAACTTGAGCACTGTCTCATTCCCATTATTCCATCGCAAGCTTCACTCGTAAAACGGTTACGAGTGTCGATGGTGTTATTAAGCCACATCCCCGAATTTCTGCTCAATAACTCGTATTTGCAACAGAATTTATGGCAGGCACCGCGAAGGATTCCCTCATGTTTAAAATGGCATCAGCCCAGGCACGTAGCTAGGCAACCGGGATGACTGAAGAAGTATATGTGCGAGTACGAGACAAGTTCTAGTTCAATTCCTTCTATAGATCGTGCTGCGGAAGGATGGCTCGCGGAGAGCATCTTCAACATTGACAACCAGACAACCGCGGGAGTCTTGGATGGAATATGTGATTGAACTCTAAGGTTCTCGAAACATCTAGCATCTCTAGAAACAAAAGTATAGGTGCTCCTCACATCCGCAAACGATATGGCAAAAACCAAGAAAAACTTTATAAATACAATCCAAAAACGAGGACAGGAAGTCGAGGAATACATGTATTCACAAGAAAATACGTGACCCATTGTGGGGCTGCACAATGCACGGTCCTCGCCATGACCCGAGACAGTCGCACGGTGTAAAACACGATAATATTGACTGTCAACGATCGAGAGAACCAAACCTTGCCGAGACCAGAATCAGGATTGCAATCAATCTAAGGCCATGCAGGAAATGGAAAACTTTCACACAACCCGGTTGAAAGCGCACCATCCGGAAGAGGACACAACCGCCAAGTAAGCATACTTGTTCTCTGCATGCCATCATTTCTTTAGCCTTGTTAATCGGTCACAGTTAGAAGTGGATAATTCTCAAACAAACAAAGAACACGAGATGAAGTGCTTCGCGCTAAATGCATCCCATTGGACAATGCAAATTAACACACTGAAAAAAAACCACAAAAAAAACTGAATGGAAAAGAATGAATTGTTCCGAGTCAAACTTTTTGAGCGGGAGCATTTCATTTTATAGGGAAAAAAAGCTTGAAGTTATATGTGCATGTATATGTGAGGCATAAATTGAAACCTATTCTGAAGAGGGTTATCTCAATTGGACAAAAATATCAAACCAGGTTAACATGAGTTCTGTTCATGTTAACCACTGGGAATCATTGCTAGACATTTAAGAATTAATTTGCGAAGAAAACAGAACAAACGAAAAATTTAGACCTCGCAATCAAAGCTGAGTACAGGTATATAAAAAGTCTCGTTTACGAAATGTACTTTATGCTAGATATCGTGTATTTTCGTAAGACATGCATGCATATATGCATAGAATCATTGAAGATTGGAATGAATACATGTATGCATATAATGAAAATATTTGCGAGGAAATATTTTTAATTGCGAGGAAAAAAAACAAAACAAACCAATCTTCTCCACAAGAAATGCAATATGGTCGCCTGACGTTATTGAACTGCACTTAGCATTATTCTCAATTTGTTAAGTTTTAAAAAAATCTTTCGTAGCATCATCAACCATATGGGTACAACGCCCGTTGGTGTCTGAAGCAAACTTAACCATCTCCCTCATCATTTTCCTTCTTATAAACTAGTATAAACTACTCAATATCTTGTAGTATTCCCCTTGCCTAAAAAAAATGCTCGAGTGCAAAATGCATTCATCGACACGATCAAAATTAAGGTGATGAACTGCGTCGTCGACGCGACCTTTAGCTCAGTCAATAGACTGCCATGGATTCAAATTTGAATTCTCTGTTCATTGACATCGTACGCGCGTGCTGCATGCATGCACTATAAGCTAGGTTATACTGGGATACTAGTTCTCCAAGACTCGATCCAATAATAACTTCCGATCTGCCAAGACAACGAGAACCATATGCAATAAAGCCATTCTTTATGGGGCATAAAATGGAAAACTGATTCATTATGAATACCAATAAATTCAATCGGCTTATCCGTTTTAGTTCGAGTTCGGCACGCATCATACAATGTTTCAAATGACATATTTCGGCTTAAAGTATATATACGCTACTTACAAATGCCGCCGAGGATAAACAGTGAACGGTTGCGATACATTGCAATGAATGATCTTCATAAAGGGAAGCTGATCCCACGATGGGCAAGTCGTTATTACCTGTTCAAGTGATCTAGACATGCAGGGCATCGTAGACTAGACCACTTACGACCACGCAAGTTATCGCACTGTCGAATACATTGCAGGGTTACGACAATCGTACACGGCAAGATCAGAATAAAAATAAGACGAAAATAAACCGCACGAGATTATGTTGGGCAAAACCAAGAAAATACTACGTGTATATGTATATATTTAACTATATTTACTTAAAAAATCGCGGGTCATATTGCAATAAGCATTCATTCATAAGCTTCATTCATATTGCATAGCATTTGAACAAACTGTATACGCAGTACACTTATGATTTTTTTCTCATATGAATTATGTACAGTATTATGTATAGATTACATGTATATGGCTGAAATTGAGCAGACGGACTTCAGGGGATGGAAATTCTGATTAATTTTGACAATATCCAAGTTTTCCCCGACTGTTGTTGAACTGCCTTAGGTCTAAATATGACAATTAATGTTGGCCATTTCCTTATCTAGACAACATTATTAAACATGGCGCGGCAAAAGTCGTGATAATGACCATTAACGTTGCCAGCATTATCAGTTATTTCACCGAGGCAATAGTACGTCCAATCCCTATCAAGAATACATGTGCACAGTATACATGTATAGTGATTTAGCCTATACTGCTGTCTTTTGTCTCGGAGCTAACTGCTCCCAGAGGGTAACATTCGTCCCAGTATAGATGTTGAAAACAAGGTTCTCATTCACGGTGACCACAGCGCGCGAAGATCACGGCTCGATCCATTGCCTTTCGGAATGCGAGTTTTCCAGATCTCAAGGAGATACCTCAACCATTGGGCTTAAGGCGTTGATCATAGATGAGATGGCAAGACCCAGCCACAAAACTGCTAGGAATGTCTCTAAATAGGCTCCTTGTCACTTTGGTTTGGACTTTCATGCAACGTCATCTGGTTCAACCATGTCGTGAATACTTTAGGAGACCAAAAATTCCCATTATCAATCTCATTATCCTGACAACTATGTGGGACGTACTGGATGCGGTAGGCCAAAAGTGCAAACTGCCTTGTCAAACAGATGGTAGACAATGCAAGCGGAATTATTCTGACTCAAATTAAATACATTTCATTCAAAATGTAATTCATTGTTAAAATCGCTACTATAATAAACTTAAATCTCAACTGTTTTTTTTTTTAAAACGCCAAAGGAGACGGATCTACTATTAACCTAATGAAGTTTAAGATTCATGGAACCTAATCTCGGAAGGGACCCGGGTCCTGAAACAACTTTGTCGCAACATATGTAGATCCGCCACTGCAAATTGTCAAATAAACACAAACTGCTTTACCACTATTTGCGTCTTGACGGTAAGCGTATAAACTGGAAATGGCTCTTCGTTTGTAATGTTACAATACTTTGAAATATGGAAATTTTTTCGCATCTTGTTCTGCAATTTAAAAATGATTCACAAAGAGCCGATCGAGATTCGACCCCTGGCGGATGACGTCACGTGAATATTATCAAATGAGACAATATATAGCACCTCAAAGAGCGCCAATCCGCGCTTTCCAATCTGCCAAACAACTCAGCCGTCAAACTTTCATTCTATTAAAAATAACATTGTTATTCGACGGCTATTGGCCACCTGAACGTGAAAACCTTATTTAGATGCAGGCACGAGTCGAGCCAAATGTCATGTGCCTCGAGTGGATATGTCAATGCCGATTGATGGCAAGATCTCCCGTAAAGGCGATAAGCGTGAAATTGTTTCTCCCAGAAGGGCACTGGTGTTGAAAATCCAATACCAAAGAGAAGGTATAGTATTATGTATAGAGCTACTATAAAGTGTGGCTTCAATACTATATGGTTTGGCTATGTTAGTGAGCACGTCTGGTGAACCGATCGAAATGAAATTAGCCCGGACTCCCTTATTGGCAGGATTATCTAGGGTTTCTCTTTAATATTATATTTTCAATTTGAATTCCGACAGGAACTGGCTC
This sequence comes from Ommatoiulus sabulosus, assembly GCA_034697705.1. NCBI lineage: Eukaryota > Metazoa > Arthropoda > Diplopoda > Julida > Julidae > Ommatoiulus > Ommatoiulus sabulosus. The sequence continues at coordinate 13,331 of JAQGAO010000452.1, read as the reverse complement.
ACTGGGGACGCTGACAGATGCTCACGTTGCCAAGCCATATGACAACAACAAATATGTCAGAAACAGAAAATGTGACATACAATAATAGATGAGCTTATTAGAACCCATGAATCCCGGCGCATGACGTCACCGCATTAATCCTCCGAGGTTGATGGGGGATTAGTTTGATTCTGGCTGAAATGTGCAAAGAGGATTATGCGGGCAATCCTGTTTGGCCATTTAACTACTGTCAGTTCACCCGTGTTGATACAACGTGGATTCCCTTTTGTCAGCACTGAACGCTACGCCAGAAGTATATTGCCAACCCATCCCAAATGCCACAGTTGATCCAACGATGGTGACAACTTAAGCCGATATTGGCAACCAGTGCCTACCAAAATTCATCAACTGTAACTGATGAGCGACGTGAAATATCCTTAAGAAGTGAAGGGCTCATTTGAACTGACGTTATTTTGGCCCGTGTCTTTTGGAAAATTTGAAATATTGAACTGATAGCTGGTTGCAACGTTTGTCTTTAAATCCAGACCATTTTTTTGGTATTTTGTTGTTGTTGTAAAGTACGTATATTTCTAATATTTTTTCGCATTAGAAATTATTTTATCATTTCCGAAATTGGTTTTGTCCCTAGCAGCGGTTAGTTTTCATTTTGTTATAGCAAACACATTTGCAAACATATCAAGACATTTTACAATGTACCAGCTAGCGCTGATTGCCAATGATTACCATACGCATACCCGCGCCATCAAACGATATCAACTGTATAGGAAGGATATTCGCTCTTTATGTGATGATCACAAAGGATTCTGACCTCTATATTGTAGCTATAAAGCTGTTGAATGGCTGCCTATAGTGGGATGGTCCGATACGCGGAAATAACATGTTTTGACCGCGTGCATGCATGTCTACAAAGGTTTAGAAATGCAATTAATGCATGCATAAATAATTTCCATTTTCACTGACAATTATACTAATCACAAATACAACAAAAAAACATCTCTTTGATCAAGGTATCCTAGAGCGAGGCCTAAAACATTGATAAATAATAGTTTTCCTCGAATCATTTTTCTTGTACAATCACCATGCAGTCCCCCATAGAGAACAAATATATAAACTATTTTATCAGCTCATGATTTTCGCATTTACGGTATGTCGTCAATTCCTATATTGAAAACATACGGCAGCCTAGAATACAAATTGTATACAGCCGATTTTGAAATGCAGAATTTATGGAAAATACTGTGTATGTTGACCATTTAGTACAATTTGGTACTAAATGGTCTAATAGCATACAAATAAAGTCAGTTTACGCTGTCTGGTCATGATGGATCCCAACATCACAATTTATTTATAAATACCGTATTTGGGACTTTAACAAGGAGGATGGGATGTGATATTAAAACGTTCATGGCCAATTCGCCTGGAGGAATAGTGGGGAAACCATGAAAAACCACAATCGAGGTTTTCGAACCGGGAATCGAACCTGGGTCTACCGAATGCAAGACGAGAATGCTAACCTCTAAGCCACCTTGCTCGGTGTTATTTCTTAATGTACTTGATGTATGCGAAATCTTTATTAGAATTTCTTTTAAAAATAATAACATGCATTTACAAGAGCTCCGAAACATATACATGTAATCAACATTGCGAAACTTTCAAAGACGAATGCATTCACGAAATTTATACAAATAAAAAAAAATATTTACTGACCCTACCTTAGCCTAATGTAATTTTGACTACAACTTGTAATTTAATCATTTCCCCAGCAATTTGAGTTCCCATCTCGAGTGCAATAACAACCACCTTTTCGAAAACATCTAACAAACGAAGAGAAAACAATGCGTTCATTTGACAAATACTTTTAAATATCTGGATTTTCAATTTCCTAGGGAGATTGATTAAAATACCAACTGCGAGCATGACGACAGATTAAGGACGACACGTTCTAATTATCTCGTTATTACTTATGATTATGCAAAAGAGCGGCTCTCCAACACGAGTTTTCAATTGGGGAAAAAAAAAAAAAAAACAATTCTCGCAAGATTGGTGTCGTTCTGAAGCAAAAACTAAGTTGTTACGTGACACAGAGATTATCCAAAAAACAAAAAAAAACTTTATTAATAAATTGTCGTATTCGGTACTTAATTTATACGGCGCATTTTCAGTGAACTTTTTTCATATCGAGGTTATTTAATTTCTTAGGCAGTTAGCAGCATCGAGCGCAGCGAGCAACAAAATTGCAGCTCGTAAAAAAGAGCCAATAATGCGAGCTAATTTTCTTGGGTTACACATAGTACCGCACGAAGATCTTGGCAAGGAAAACCAAATATGGTCCATGAATCTAAACTAGCAACATAAAAATTCGCGTATCTTCCTTTTCGCATTATTACGAAACCGTTTCATGACATTAATGAGACGACGCTACACTCTCTGGAAGTAGAAATGAATGCAAGAAGGAAAAATAAATAAAAAAACGAGGCGTATAAAATGAAGCATTAAGCGCTAATTAAATTTGTTTCCAAGTTTTTCCTTCAAAATAACAGCTTCTGCTTAGGGAATAACGTGCCAACCTATTTGAATTGAGCTTTGAAAAAAATATTTTCTTTATCTGTAATCAAAATTCACAAGAGGACAGTATCGATCTGCCACCTGGCGTCAGGCGACTTATTTAGTAAATGAAGTAAGGCGGCGCATTTCCATGTGACGTGGTACGTAATGTGCAGTGGGTAATATTAAGCAGCCCTCCACCCCGCTCAAGGTGATCCCTAATATTTAGAATATCTAACAGCGCCACCTGCAGCATCTGCAGCCTAATGGTGAATGCGGATACCGGTAGTTCCCTACACTGTAATATAAAGAAAGGAAAACAATTTCTTGCGAGACAATATTTGCGCAAATTTGAATATAGCGATCTATTTTCCAAACATTTTTTGTGCAAGTTCCCACTTTTTCTCAAGAAAAACAAAAAATTACCTCGGCATATGATATACAGGACATTATGACGAGATATCATTTTGGTAACAACTAAACGACGGCATTTTTATGTGCACATGACTGTCTTCTTGGCAAGTATAGGTTTTCACACAATTAAATAATACGTTCACATGCACTGCATATTTGTGACGACAATTGTCCGAGCACATTTATTTTTCACCAAACTTTTTAATGATTGCATGCTATACGTCATTAATGCATGGCCACTGCACAAAAAAGCGTCTTAACTTCATGTAAACAGACTTACTTGCACGAGGCAATCATAAACTCTACTCGTGGGCAAATATGCTCAACGTTCATGGCGCAAAACTTGAATATCATAAAGAATTAATCAAAAAAAGTCCATTAGAAAGATACTTAAAATGACGATAAAGTGGGGGTAAGATGGCAAGTAGAAATGCGCGTCAATGCAAGAACTTTTCGTTCTAGGTAAGCCTGCGAGACAATATGAAGAGCCACTTAAGCCATCCGAAATGTATGCCAGTCGACGTCTAGGGGCAATAAAAGCATTTTTGTAACCGTATAATCATCACTGCCCACATTCATCGTGAAACTCATTAATTTGCCGGGAAATTAACTCTCATGGCGCTTAGCTGTTTTTCATCTCCGCCATTCATTACGTGCATTCAATTACGAAGAGGAATGAAGCAATTTTTATCCAGCAAAAATGAAGCCGCGTTCAAACGCACCAGCTGGCAGTAAATGTTATAAAAGTACATTACTTCGTTAGGGAAAGTACAACGTCCCAATGACAAAGCTCGAGCTTATAAAACCATCCGATCATTCCGTTTAAGAAAACCCATAATGCCTACGAGGTAATAGACCCCTTACAAAATCCCATTTCGAAGCCATTTTGTCAAAGGAAACTATAGCGCGGCAAGCAGTTGCTTGGCAATGCACCATGCAGAGATATAAAGCGGAAAGTTGATAATCTTACTAAAATTACAGCTCTTTTTGCTATTGTTATAGTCACTTTAAGTCATTAATAAGGTGCTGACTTAAATACGTGCAGCAATCAGAGCTACAGCGCCCTCCGTCTTCATTCAATCACCTCGCACATTTGGTTAATGTCTTCATTATCGTTTAGAGAAATAATTATTGAAAGATTCCATTTGACTATTGAAGAATATTTTTATCATCGATGAACAGTTTCTAGAAACGTTTATGATGATTACACTCTTTATGCAAACGTGCTAAAGTCAGTATAGGGTTTCAACTTTCAAGATACATGTACTAAAGCCCAGTATACTCGTACATGATCGATACGTTTCCTAAGGCGGTTGTTTTGGTTAAATATAGGATACTATCAATTTAAACTACATAACATGTAGGTGTATACTATGCTGCGCGTAAACCCGAAACATACTTAATGTGTCCAAAGAGCGTATTTAATTTTAATCGCGTCAGGAACTGTAGAATTCGTTATACATGAGCATTTAACGTAGAAATCTTGCAAATGCGATGCTATGTGGTATTCAGCGTAAACATTAATATATGCCTCGTACATGTCTACTGAGATCCCTAACGACACTCGAGACAAGCTCGAAACGATAGGCTAAAGTAAGGTTGAAATCATATTAGCAGTAACGGTATAATTAACCCATATCAGAGCTTGCGAGCGATCGATTTGCAAGAAAACCGAAACTAGTTTTTAAGATTGATTCAAACTTTTAGTAGTACTATACTTACTTAAAATCGATTTCAGTCTGAATTATTGTTAAAGTAGTCGTGTCCATAGCTGCCGACCTCCATGACCTTAATCGAAATTGTACAAACACCATAAATACGGCTATGCAACGGCCACCTGTCGTCAGAAATTTAATGTTTCTAAATAAAATATAAGATGACAGTAAGTGTTGTGTCCTGCTGGCTCTGTGATTGTAGGGATATCAGGAATCGAATGGCGCCACCACGTGATACCAATGGAACACGGTTATGTGACATACAAGAACGCAAGCATTTACTGATATTGGCCCAATAACTGGCATAGCTGTATGTCATATAACGCCATATATACGCGTGTATATTGTAACTCTTGATTGCTACTTCTATATTCTTCATCCATACGCTGCTATAGCCTATAAATGCTGATACCGGACATACACCGGACAACTTATACAGGGTAGTGGAGATTGAAGCGTTATCGAATATACTCTTTAATATAACCATTATGGTATCACACAACCTTTTCTTGCGAGGGACCACGCAATAAAAATAATGCCAATTATCATCCTTCATATGTTTTTAATTTCTCAAAATTAACTGTTTATACAGTTATGGTAATATCGAAACTATACCCAAGTCAGATTTCAAAAAAATTAAAGGTGTGATATTTACCGCCGATTTTAATTTTACGAAATGCAATATTATCAGTCGTAATATATAAATTTGCATTGATCTAAAACATCCATTCTATGTGGCCCAAACGGTTATTCAAAGAGTGATTAAGCATTTGAAGAACCATTTCCTTTTGTAGCGTCATGAAAAAACAATATAGGAACATACATGTCCCCTTATTTCGGCGCTTATTTAACATTGTGGTGATATGGTCATTTGATCGTGTCGTATTTAGTATGTATGCCCTATTGTTTTGTTGTGCTTTAATGTCAGAGAGTACTATATTACTCTCAATCAATTTGGGGTATTTCCGAACAAATTTCTCATCTTCAGAAATACATTTTGGAAACGTTCCGCAGTGTTTTTAATCTCAGAAAACGCTATCAATTTAACGAACAATATATCAAGATAATCAATTTGTTTTAGTGCGCCATATCAAGGACTAGACTTAAGACATCTTCGAATTGCAGTCCACATACACTGTGCATGCATCACTTTAAAAGCGTGTTTCCAAGAATCCGAGGTTTTAACCGTAAATTTACATTAACTATACTGCACTGCTTACGCCATCCACTTTTTATAGAGACTATAGCTTTGGTCAGTACACTGTTAATTTACAGTTGAGGAGCTTAATCTCTTGGCATTCACGTATGCTCCGGCCACTTTTACGAGTGCTCAATAAAGCGCGAGTTGGTCAAACGCCAAGCCTGTTTCAGCCGATTAATCGGTCCTATGGCTTCTTAAACGCACCAATCGAGCCAGAGATCTGTCTCAAGTAGCCAAGTTTCTATCGGCCGAGGTCTAATGGATCATTTTGGAACTGCAAGCTAGACTACCATTTTCGTTAAAATAGCCAAAGCACGGTAGTGTATTTTAACCTTCGAGAGGTTTCTCATATCTATCTAAAGACAAGGTAGTTCTGCAAAAAGGCTTTGACAAGCATCGTATAGCTGACAGCCTGGGTGTTACGTTTTATCAGCAAACTTCAACGCCAGAGGATCACTTAAAGCTGCTATAGAAATGGAGAATGAAATTGAAAATGTCTGGTGAAGGGACTGGGTATTTATGAGGCAACCCGAGGGACTAAGAGCTCAAACGGTGCAGAAAAATAATTTAAAAATAAGATTTTCAAAGACTGTATTCTTAACTGAACTGTTTAGTCCAAAATCGATAAAAAAACCAGTTGTATCCATGAAAAAAAATTCCATCAGTATCCTCACGAACAAGTTTTAATCAGCTGAAATAGATTTCGACGGTAGAAACGGTATTTCCCCTTATTTTTCATTACTGCTTATAGGCGACACTTGAAAGGACTGCAATTTATTTATAGGGTGTTCTTGAATCTCTTAGTCTACAGTGTCTATAGATACAGTACGCAGCGAATATTGGTTACGCTGGAATCAAGAATGACCGACTGCATGGATTCTTTTTTATGCTCGAATACATTAAATTGGATGGTACAGCAACCCCTACCGTAATCTGCAATCGATTTGAAAATCGAGGAATCGACCGTGCTCCAAAGTTGTGGATTATAGACTGCTTTATAGCATGATTTATGGATGACCTTGGTGTAATTCTGATCAAATTTTATTCTAAAGGGATTTTGAAACGTAGTTTACGACTTGAACGATTCATTAAAAATACACCATACAAAAAGCGAAATTGCTGTGGAATAGGCACTGTTCGGATTTCTATATATTTTATAGTTTATAAAACGGTCCAGGTTTTCAAAACAACGGTTAATCAAACGTATTCCTGAAATGGTGAAATTTCATTATCATCCTTTACAATTTTTGAATCGTTCAAAATTGGTGTCGTGAAATCTCACCATTACTCAAATTTTTGAAATATTATACAGTGTATTAGCTTTTTTTACTCCAATTGTATGTTTAGTTTTTATTTATAACCTCACAAAATTTAACTGCATACGTCGATGTACATCAGGATTTATTTAGTAGCTAAAACAGATAAGACAATACCCCATTTATCTTTTATTATAATAATATTTATTCATCATCTAGATTTTTGTTTTTCCAGTTTCCCCACATTTGATAACCTAGCGTGAAAATTACATGGCGAGCACAATTTGATATTTTATCGAAACAATTATGGTTTCATTACTTTCAGCACATATTTTAGTATTCCTTGTCGTGACGAGGGGGATGGGGAGGCAAGTAACTCAAATTAGTTTAAAGTTATTTCCCCGTTTTCATTGTACACATTCCTGGATTTTCCAAGCCACCCAAGATGCCCATCGTGGCCAACTGAATTTTCATATCAATTCAGTTCAGGGAATCCGGTAGATAATGGCAAAAAAAAATTATATAGGATAATCCAGGCGAATCCCAGCCATTGAATGACATCTTCGCATTATGCATATTTCGATATATTAGAACCTAGATCCACGTGGGCGACGCAATACCAGCATCAGTTTTGGAGCTTTTAATCATTTATTTGAAAGCCCATCCAGATAAAAAATATGAATGGCTGAGCAGCGCTTTTCTATAAGCATTAAAAGTGGCGATGAAACCGTCAGAAGAGGGATTACCATAAACAGGGATGATTTTCGGCACCTCCGAGAAGACGGTATTTCTTTGGCCCTGGAGCGGCATTCGAAGACAAACTTCGAAAAACAGCAATTTAAATGCAATATTCGGGAGCGTAGCTTACCGACGTCGCAATATAGATCCCACAATATGGATTATGGACATAAAATCCCAACCCCTCGACTCAAGTGCGCCTCATATCTGGCAAGCAGAAATGAATCCGGAATATACGGATGAAGCAGTGGGAGTCAATGTGCGAATAAATCCCCCTCAAATCTGTACGCGCGATGCAATTTGAAAATCTATTAGGCGTGAATAATTTACGACATTTCAAACGCCATCAACTCCCGTCACCCCACCTGAAAACGCTATTGGTGCTCGCAATATTAGCTTTTATTAATGGACGATATCGAGCAAATGCTTCTTCTTTCCAACTACTATACAGGCCGAAAATACCTCGTCCAAAATTTTATTCGGTTTCCTGTCGTCTTACATGTTACGATATTCTGTAAACTTTTCAAACCTAGTCATGTTTCAACAAACGAAGAAGCAGAGATCTATAAATTAAATCTCCCCCGGTTTATTTACAATAAATAAATATGGGAAACATCTGCAACCGACAGATATTTCCACATGGATAAAAATCAAGTTTCAGATAGAATGCATTCGTTAAACCAACCATGGTCAGAACTTGATGTCATTGCAGGGACTGACATTGCAGGAACTAAATTGTCCATTTATTGGACATCTGGAACTAGTCTATTAGCAATTGAAGATTTACGCTATTGGTTCCTACCTGGGATCCTGCGATCGGCAAGGATGCGGGCTGATGTTGCAGAGTAAGTGGCAATGTTGGAACGTGGGAATTTGCGCTGGGTAGGGAGTGGGTGCGTCCTCTATCCGTGGAATACTTCCCATCCCAAGAATCTTCCCGATAGTCCTAAGAAAGAGATCAGAAATTAGTAAAGTCCTAAAAAGTATCTAGAAACAACAAGCGTATGAAGGAAGAGGTTAGGGCACACTCTGTTGACACGTTTGCAGTTCTATATGTGCAAAAGTAATGCAGTGATTGGTCCGATGCTCAAACGCGGTCGGCAACTCTTGGTTTTAGAGTATCCCATACAGCTCTGTCCCCATAGCAAGGATCAATGCAAAGGTCAGTTTCCAGACATTACTTTATTAGTATAAAGGACCATCCTCGAGCAAACAATTGCTAAGACATCCCCGCGTTCTTAAATATCAGCTTAAAATTCCATGTTTGGTTCTCATCCTCAATGCTGTACTGAGGATGACAACTTATCCAGTAGATGCACATCGAGATAATACAAAGCCTAAAAATCTTTAACGCTTCGTTTCACGCATATCATTGCTCATACGTGGTAGAGCAATACTTTGCTGAAAGCTCATGTTTGCTCAACTCTTGAGCAAACATAACTGATTTGCTCTTATGCTTTCTTGTCAAGTCTCATATGCAACGAACAATCGCTCTCTGCATGCCATTTGAAAAATGCACTCGGATCTTAAGGAAGAACGTTAGTCGCATCACTTTCAGTTCATCAACTTTCAAAATATATAATTGCAAAAACAAAATGGCTACGTTGCGGATCAATTCTTGATAAACTGTGGAAACGAAGAAAGTCAAATAAAGGAAATAATAACCGCACTAATATTTCCAAATTTCCGTATCAAAAATGAAACAAACCCACAAATTGTCGCGACGTTCTTATGAATTTATCTACAACTTTCATAAAATTCTTTAATTGTCGTGACAGGCAAGATTGCATCAGCATCAACCAAGGGTCTAGCACCCGTTGGAGTTTGTCATAAACCGAAGCCCAAGATACTCATGCAGCAGATATTAATCTTGTTGTCGGTTTTTGTAACTGGAAGTGCATAGCTTCTCATATACAGGGTGTTCATTTGAAGACGCAACAGATGGAATAACCTCGGATTCGTTATAAGTAGACTCCTGAAACAAAATGTAGTGTCACTACACCAAAGGAAGATCTTCCGTGCCATGGCAGTTTGATGACCTTGAACACCGCTTCAAGGTCATTCAGACAGGAAGTACTTGAAGGATGCAAAATAGACCAATGGTGTGATTCTGAAAGTTATGGAGGGGGATGCTATCAGTCTAAAAATGCTTCCTTTAGTATTAAAATGACCTTCTGTGAATTTATATCACGTTTCTTGTGATGTCGTAAATGCACTCCTGTACAGCTTCGAAGCATTGCAGTGAAGTCATGCAACCCTTGTCAAAGGGCTTCATGGGTCGCGTGACTTCACTGCAATGCTTCAAAGCTGTACAGGAGGGCATTTACGACCACCACAAGAAACGCGACATAAATTCACAGAAGGGCACTTTAAAACTAAATGAAGCATTTTTAGACTGATAGCATCCCCCTCTACAACTTTCCAAATCACACCATTGGTCTATTTTGCATCCTTCAAGTACTTCCGGTCTGAATGACCTTGAAGCGATGTTCAATGTCATCAAACAGTCATGGCACGGAAGATCCCCCTTTGGTGTAGTGACACTACATTTTGTTTCAGGAGTCTACTTATGACGGATCAGAGGTTATTCCATCTGTTGCGTCTTCAAATGAACACCCTGTATATAAAATTTAAAAACCATTACAAAGTCATTTTGTTTTCAAATGTAGTCCTGTCAATATAATCCTTCTAAATGAAAAAATAGTTTAAACCTATTACCTGAAATCTGCTTATCAGGCAGTGGTGGTATAGGAATAACAGCAAATTTCTCCTGCAATCTTTGATGGAGCCAGTCAAATTGCTTGTATCGTCGACTTACAGGTTGGTAATCCTGAAAAAAAAGTGCTATTTACTAGAAAATTAAACCTTCAAAGATATCGAGATTCATAAGATATTCAATAGGACGACATCCGACTGGAATGACACTGGACTTGCTAAATAGGGTATACAATGTGTATACATGTACTAATTTTTTCTATGGGCACGCAGTATACAGATAATCTCCTAAATTAAACGATTAAAAAAATTTTAAAAAACATGAATATATTTTCTTACTGTAACACTTGAACCAATCAATAGGACAAGCGTTTCTTGTTAGACTTCTTTTCCGGCATAAGTAAGAAAAAAAGCAATTATTCTGAAACAAATTGTTTTATTTGCCGAGTAAATTCATTTTATTTGGCCGATACATGTGTTGAGTGTTGTATGAGTATAATGTCGGGTAGCAGCGGCCACGTGTAACGCGTGCGTTACAGGGTGCTGTGGCGCCGCGCGCGATTGTTCAGGCGTCCACCTGAGCGCCACACGTGGGGCGCCTTTTTGCGGGAGCCATTCTCGGCGGGGCGCCAGTTTAACATGCAATGTTGCATGACGTGTGTGTGACACCGGGAACCTTTTTCCCAGCAGGTGAACTGGGACACTTATTTTTCCTCCTGTGTGGGGAAGGAAAGCAGATACTTTTCTAACTTCTTCCAAAGGTCCGTTTTGTCACCTGGGGCATTAAGAAGGGGTCATTTTGCTTTGACCCACTTAATTTCACTTCCTGGTATTCTAAAAGTGGGTTTTTGCTGGAGAGCCCGTGCACTGTAGTTTGGTTACTCCCGTGGAGGTTTTTACCCGATTTTTGCTTGCCCCCTTTTTCTCACTTCTTCTGCTGAGATACCTTCAGAGTGGTCGTGTGTCGGCGCTGAACTTTTTAGTAATTTGACCACGTGTTGGCCATGTGCCTTGTCTATGGACAAGAGCATTGAAGTTCCTTCCAAATTAATAGGTATTAATTTCAGGGTGGCCACACAATTTTCATTTTCAATTTCCCTGACTTTTCCATGACTTTTCCCTGACTAAAATCCTAAATTCCCTGACCAAAACTTGCTCATTAATCCATATAAATTTTTTTGTCATAAATAAAAAAAAATAACAATTGCAATGAGAAGCTTGGCAAAACACTAGATTTTGTTACAAGTCTAGCTGGGGAATTCTAGGGTGGATTGAAGAGGATTGGGGATGGAGCTGCTAACAGACAGAGCAGGGACAGCATTTTGCTTTTATTTCGGAAAATTTCCCTGACCACTCACAAATTTCCCTGACATTTCCATGACTTCCCTGACCACGATTTTTTTCCCTGACTTTTCCCTGACTTCCCTGACTTCCCTGACCTGTGGCCACCCTGAATTTGGAGACAAGCAAATCAGGGGATCGCTACTGGAGTCACCACAGCCAAAAAGTGTAAGTAATTGAAGACTTGTGTATTTTCCTTTTACCTTTCTTTTCTTTGTGTTCTGCACGTGTTGCATCAGGTATGACAGACATGTGCAATTGTAACTTGTCCCAAATGTGTTTTGTGTTGAATAAAGTTATGTGATGGCGATTTCCTGGATGTTTTGTGGCATATTTTGCGTGCGCGCGTTTATTCCCTTTTGTGTAGTCTCCGTGCGGCTCAAAGTACCAGGACAATCTGTGTGTGCAGTATTCCAAGAATAAAGGTAAGTACTGTTTTTAGGGAAGAACTAATTCCCTAGTTTCTGTTGTTTGCAAGTCGTTTCCTAGTAGCATCCCAAGTCACCAGGCTTGGGACAAGTGTAATCCAGAGCCCAGCGCTATAAGTGCGTCTGAGATCCCAAAGCTGGATTTTAGGTTTGCAGGGGTTACATGTATTTTGGGTGTGTCCATATATCTCCCCCAATCCCAAGTGTGTAAATTCATAGGCTAGGCATTAATTATAACGTCCGTGGAGGCTAGTTTTCATGCCGAGTGCAAAGGGAAAATTTTTCGTTTGTCCTTTGCACCGTGTTAACTAAGTTGCTGTCTGACTCTGCTCAGAGTTGTTCGAAATTAACAACATCAAGTTCGAACTTGTAGCACACGACAAATAAGCAAGCAGAGTTAAACGCTGCTTTTCATGTGCTCCAATATCTTACAAATTAAAGATGGATAACTGGCTGGATCCCTCTCTGAACCAGATTTGAAAAAAGGACAGATGCATGCACATGCATCCTTTCATTCCTGTGGAACTGTTCCAGAATCTAATAAATTTTGAAATAAGTCAGTTAGGAATGAAATTATTTCATAGGATAATTTTTTTAGAACTTTAGGTGAGAGTTTGTCAGACCCTAATGATTTAGTTGAATAAGGGATAAAAGGAAATTAAGCACTCCATGTCCACTAACCACTAAGCTATTTTTGGCATTAGTTTGTCCGTTAGCTTAAAAATTGTGTGGAGTTGTGTGCAGGTTGTTGGTATCAAACAGCCACATGTTGTTATACCTTCTGGAGATCACAACATGTACACCATGTGTCCCCTCAGAAGAAGGTCTCCTGTGTTTGTGTTTGGATTCAGAATGCCTAGTAGTTTTGAAATACCCAATGGTTGGTTGGTTGGTTGGGGATATTTAACGTTGGCCTATTTCTGCACACGAGGGCTAAACACCAACGCCAGGGGATGTGTCAGCGTCACCTACCTGGGAA
>JAQGAO010000451.1:0-34659 GCA_034697705.1 Ommatoiulus sabulosus | reverse complement strand
TCTGTCACACTTGCCGAATGTTGGTAGTTTCCCTTAACAAACCTGGCTGCCCTCCGTTGGACCATTTCTAATTCCAGTATTTTATGCATCCTATTATCAATATGGCTTGTCTTTTACGTTATATATACTATGAATTATTACAAAAAATTAGTCTAATGGTCTGCATGTAAAAATAACGGCGCAATTCGCTTGATTTATTTTTGGGCATTTTAAATATAATTTATTTCTATCAGGAATATTTTCGAGGTGAGCTAATGGTTTCTGGTTGTTGTTATCATTTATTGAATTATGCCCGGGAAGCGGCGCATGAGCCATTAACCCGATTAAATATTTTGGCTATGAATTATGGGTATATTCGCGGCAATATCTGGCTGAGTTTGTTGATATTTTATGCGCGTGAAAAAGAAAAAAAAAACCAAGATCTTCGAGCCAAAATTTACGTCGAAATGAGCATTAAAAAGAAATTGGCTCGAACGAAAAGTGAGATATCTGAAATATGGTAAAAAAAATGTTGGTTGGTGAAAAACTGGATGTGCGCCAGGAAAAAGCTCATCACCGTTATGGAGAAACATCGTTTTTAGCATTGAAACGCATAAAAATCCTTATCGATACGGATTACGCAAATAATGTCTCTTCATGTAACATTAAGCATTTCACATATGCGAGGCTGACTTCTATAAATTTCCACTAAAATGGATGCTCGCTATTGAAATGTAGGAATGAGATATACAGGGTGAATCTGAGCGAAGCATTTCTACAACTGAATCATACATCTTTAAATGTATACGGTATGGAGCAGGTACAATATATGATACATGTAATTTATACACTTGTATATACTGTATGTATATTTACTGAAGAGAAAATTACCCCCATATGGAAGGGGGGCTGAAAGGGATCTAGTCTGGGACTAGGGGGTGGTCCGGCGTGTTACGGTTCCATAAAATTTGTTTTTTGACATCGAACTAGTACGTCTTTGTTTTGCAGTCTTGGATGTTCTAAAATTTCCCGCTTAAATGTCCGAACAATGGAACATTTTTAATGATGTGATGATGACAACATTTGCTGAATTACGATATGTAGTCATTGTAGCCTGAAGATGGCGTCATTCATTAATTTTCTGATAGCGTCATTCATTGAAATTCTGATGATGAAGTCATAAGTTTTCTCAATGTCGTCATCATCATCGGCATTTGTTAAATTGTGATGATGACGCCATTACTTAAATTCTGAAGATGTCTGGCGACATTTATTAAATTTACTGTAGGGTGTTGGCGTCATCAGAGCTTTTTTTTTAGGTCGTCATCATTAGAATTTTAATGAAACACGATTACAGTACTGATACTTTTTAAAACATTGCAGGATAGCACAGCTATACTCTGATGTCTTTTGAATGTTTAACACGAATTCGGATACCGGTATTAAACATTTTTCGGCTAAAACGAATACATTTTCGAGTTCCCGAGCATTCGCGCTATGTTACTTTAAAACGAACTTTAGTCAACTTGAAAAAAAATGGTACGTAATAACAAGGTAATAACAATGGTATGTAATAACCAAAACGAATTACGGTACAAATGTTGACGCACCTCGCGATTCGTCTTAACGAGGTTCGACTGCATTATTTTTAAACGCAGTTGCCTGGCGAGAATATCGCTTTCTGCCCGTAGTAATGCTCTCGTGTTTATCTTTAGTCAGATTATTGATCAGCAACTCTTTTCTGTCGTAAAAGTATCTCGGCTACACCAAAGTAAGCCGATGTTGTAAACGCCTTAAGACGGGAGTCTTCTTGGCTTCGGCTTAAATCTGCGAACCCCGAATGCGAAAATAGCGGGCTAAGATGGTAGTAGAGCTACGACGCTTCTCGAGTTCAGTAAACTGCCCAAAGCCTCATTTTTTCTCGTAGAATTTAAAGCAGCCAGATTGTAATTGCTGTTTAGAAAATGCCACAATGTATATATCGATTATTTAAAGCTGGCGCGCAACAATCGCATTATTCTTTGCCATCTACGCGGAAGTCAAATGAATATCCAAAATTGCCTGAAGGCACCGTGCTTTTAGTGATGTACGGCACGTGTACTCTGAGCACGGATATTACACCTTGCTTATTTCGTACTTTTCTAACCTAAATCATGCGCCGTTGAACTGAGAAGTTTGAGATTTTTTTCATTATTTCTTCTAGAGACTCGCGCGCAATTTCGTAATTAGTAATTGAAACCTTACCGAAAGAGAGTGGGTTTTTTTTTTGTCAGGGATTTTTTCTGCTCGTTATCTACGTTGAAATTAACTGGTTTTTGATTCGGTGAATACGTCTAATGAGCTAATTTAGAAAACTGAAGGCAGAGATTCATAACAAAAAAGTTTAAATTATATCAAAGGGGAATTTTATTTTTCATTTATTTGCAATAAGGCTTCGTTGTTTATTAAAACCGACGTTTCGTTAATTAACTACTCCAGAAACATCTAGTCTCGTATTGGTCTTTTTTTAAATTCTTAAGTGCGTACGTGGACGTAAACACGATCGTGAGAATCTTGAGCAAATACTGTTTTAAGGCAAATCATATTTGTTCAGTATAAGGACATAATGAAGATAACTAACGTGGATATGTAGTTTATTTCTGTTTTATTTTGAAGTTGGATCCAGTCTTAAGTTGCAGGAATTGTAAATATACTTAATTTAATTTAAAAGTCATATATACTTAATGTGAATTTACTTAGCGTAAATATGTTACGATGTCATTTTTTAAAATTATATTTATCCCAACTTCATATATTTTAAGAGTTGTCTTATTTTAAAGAATATTCGGGGAGCTCGTCTTCCCAAACTCTGGATAATCAGGAATTTAAAAGAAACATATGAAGAAACAGGGAACCTAAAGGCATAATTTAAATTTTTTTTATGATTAAAATGGCATTAACAACGATAATTCAGTTGGAACATTTTGGAAATATCCTGACTATAAAAAGTAAAAATTACTATATTGATGATACAATTATTTACATCACTTTTTATATGATATAAAGTTTGTATACATCTTATGATACATTGTAATAATCTAATCACAATATAAATTGATAAAATGTAAATAAAATTATCATTTATATCACTTTCTTAAGTGATATAACAATTTGTAAATATCTTACGATAATCTTTTTTCTTATTTTATTTACGCTAATAAAAGCTATATATGGTTTATTGACAACAGCTAATAATTCTAACTCAAAATGTGCTTATAATTACGGCAATTAATGTAAATTTTATGTAAATCTGATTTATACATGTACGTACGAAGACTGTCTATTGACAACCGTTACTAATCATAACTAAAAATGTTTATCAACACCGAAACTTTAATGTAAATTGATGTAAAATCGTATTTATGCGTATGAAGGCTGTTTATTGAAAGCTGTTACTAATCCAAACTAAAAATGTCTACTAACAACGACAATTTCATTTATTTAAAAACAAGTTTGGATCACTTCACGGAGGATTCGTATTCCATAAACCTATGATTTTACTATTTTTGGGGGGATTTCTCAAACCTTAAACCACAAGAAAGCCACGACACGAGTATAAGTTTATGAAAAATAAATGTCTTTCTTTCTTTCTTACCTCCTAATCTCAGTTCTGCCGTAGCTTGGGCTATTTCATCTTCATTTTCTGCGAAACATTGATACATTCCCTTGTCTTCTCTCCGGATAGAAGGGATCTGCAAAATTTCTCTCGATGGGAAATGAAACGAAGCACTTGGCAGGAGGAGATTTCCGTTTTTTGCCCAAGATATTGAAGTCACAGGGAATCCGGAAATAACACACACAAAAGTGGCTGGCTTGCCAACGTCCACTATTTTCTCTTTGGGTTGAATATGGGCTGTCAGTGAGGCTGAACGTAAGAGATGATAAAAAAGAAACAGATAAAAAGTGAGTGGGAGAGAGAGAGAAAAGCTTAAACATAAAAATATAAGAGTTTTTTTGCTTCTTCTACGTGTAACGTATAATGCACGTATTGTTAGACCATGGTACATCTACGGCAGTGGTAGTTTTGTTGCGATGAGTTGCTCATTTGAGCATAAAGAAAAGAATTTCAGACACAATTTACCGCAAAATACTATTTCATGGAAAATATGTTTCAAACTTTTGTGTTCAGTTATTTGTAGTCATTTTGGGTCATGTCAGGTTATGGAAATTTGTAGTGCTTTTCGTCTTATTTCTAGCATGGTTTAAGGTTATTGCGTATTCTTTCGGAAGCGGCGTCTTGAACATAAAAATGGAATTTTAACCGCAATTTGTCAACCGCAATAACTATTTCATGGAAAATATGTTTCAAACCTTCGCTTGCAGTTTTTGGATCGTATTTTGGGTATGCCTGGAAATGGAAATACCGTGTGCTTTCTTTTTAAAATAAAAAATGTTTTACGTTTTTCATGGCTAAATTTCTAAAATTAACGCTCATAATTTCATAATCCGCGTTTAGCTTCCCAGCAATCCACGATCAGTAGCAGTTATTGCCATTATTTAGGGGCTGCTTTTTTCTTATTTAGCTTTCTAGCAAAGCATATTTGATAACAATGATATATAATATTAAGAGGCAGCCTTTACATTTATTCCCATCAAAGCATGCGTGATAGCAGTGATTGCCAATATTATAGGGCAGCTTTCAATAAAACGTTTTATTATAAAGATCTTTCTGCTAGTATAAATTGTTTCCTGCGATGCAATAAACAGTATAAAAAGGAGAAAATAGTTATTAATTTAGTTTACCCTTAGTAATTACGCAATTGGTTTAGCATTGAAACGCTTTTTTAAGTATTTTTTCTGGTTTCAATATTCGGCTTCTTTTCCAAGTTGAAAGAAATTTTGTTTTGATCATCTTAAGCATTATTTATATTCCTCACCACTATTTTCTTTCATCTATGGATGTTTGGTACTTTTCGTTTAGTCCTTACTACGCCTTGTCAGGAAGATCTGATTGTATGCTAACGCTCGTAACGTTATTTTTTCGGGAAAAAATTCGTGAAATTTAATTTAGCTTCGACTCCAGCACCCAGCCACAGAAATTAAATCAAAAATGTGAAGATTACGTATTCTGCTAGGAAAAAATGAAATCCTGAGCAGCATCACGCCTGATTTTTTTTTTCATTCTCGGCAAGCCCGTTCAATCTTTCAGCTAGTGCCCATACTGTCATCTGCTTGAACCCCAATTTATCTTGATCAATCTTTCGTGTAAACAGAATTTTTTTTCCGATATTATATACGTCGATGGTCCTATAAAGGATTTTTCCAAGAAAAAAATGTTCTTCGTGGTAAAAAACTACATTTTTATCAAGTTGCTGATGTCGGGCAGTTTTAACGCGCGGTATACAATAATGTAATTGAATAGCGCCCTTCCAATTTGGTCAGATTTATATAGAAAATTTATTTGTAATGTCCACTGAGAATATATGACTTTTTCACCAGCGACATCAAGAAAGGAAATTTGAAATATACTACTTTATATATATATATATATATATACGATTTTGGTCGAAAAACACGCAGTTTTTCATTTTTCTGCGTGACCTAATGTTGCCTTTATCGAAAGGAGTTTCCGATTGGAGGCCATTGCAATAAGCATCGGGGAAACATAAGAATTGGGTGATCATCAATAGTCCTATTCTTCGTTCAATCTCAATTTCCGCGAGGAATTGTTGCCAGAATGGAAAGTGGCACAAAAGTGAACATGTGCGCTCCTTTTATATGGATATATACACGTAGCCTCTACGTAAATATCCAATTGGTTTTTTTCCTACTTTGGCAAATATGTGCGGTGGTCCTTTCTTGGGGAAAATTGCTGGACGACTCCTTTTATTCAGACAAACGTACAATTTCCAAAATGTCTGTCTGGCGTTGTCAGAATTGGCATTTGGTCAAAAAAACTGTAGAAGAAAATCGACTTTTTTGAGGAAATCTTATCCACTTTAATAGTAAAATCACGGTGATATTTTTATAACGGCGTGTGTGGCCTACTGCCCAAAAATGCAAATTGCTGTTTTACCATGGCAGCATATGACAGATTTCACTCGGGGACTATACTGCTATGTTGCCCCGAAGCTGATACCATCAGTACCGAAACGAGGTTGTCCTGATAAATTGCACGTAATATAACATGAACGCGTTGTACAGGTACAGGTTGTAAAATTATGATTTAAAATTTGCCAAATGCTATTATTTTATATATGAACGGATAATTATAATAAATTATTTAAATATAATAACAATACTAGTAGGCTAATTAAATGAGGTTTTAAAAATATAAAACCCTTTAGTTGAATAAATGATTACGTTCACCAAGTTTGTACGAATAAATTAAAATTCAAGTATTAACTTCATATTGATTGACATGATGCAATGTTTTCAACTTATGCTCAAAAAGAATTCCCTTGACTTAAAACCTTATAAATTAATTTTGCACACCCATCAGAATATTTTTTTTTATTTTATTTTATAAAATGTATATACCATCTTTAAGATATGTTGGACCACAATGTTTTAATTATAGTTTCTCATTAATGTTCAAATTGTTATTTAAAAAAATTATAAAATAAATCGTGCATTGTAAAACGCGATACAGAAATAATCGACCAGTCGAGAAGTTTGGTCATGCATACACATGTTTTGTTTTCTATAGCAAAATATGTGTTGAAAATCATTAAAATGCATGTCTAAAAGAAGTAAAGGAAGTTGATTTGCTCTAAATTACTCGATCTTATGACGATGACTCTCATAATATGCTCGGCGAGACTTTCCATCACTTTGCAGATTCATAAACATAACCCGTATTTACGTTTTTACACTTAGGATTTCGTATTTTTTCCAGAACACTTGGCAATTAACCCTAGATTTAATCTTGATGATATTGCGCAATATGAAGCCCGACCAAGTTGAACTAACCCGTTATGTAATTCGCGACAATAGACGTCCGTATTGATACTAATTAAGCGAGAAATGTTCCACTCGTGACATCATTGCCCGGGCATTACTGACTGTAATTTGATAAAGAAATTATGATTGCCAACCTAAGATACGGAAATAATGACGAACACGATGACAACGTGCATTTATTTTAAATAAAGACTTCCATTACAGCCCAACCTCTTTCCTTTGGGCACCAACAACACCAGATTAGAAATTTACGTGACAATTGCGATGCAATATTTCAGTTTTAAGTGCCTTTAAGATTTCCAAATATACATGCATACACTGTGGTTTATAATTTTACTGATAAAAATTCAAGTTTACTCGTAAATTGATCCTCGATTATTCGTGGTAATTCAATTTTCGACCTTTCCGATATAATGATCGAATATTCGAATTTTCAAATGTTTCCAAAATTGCAACTTCATGGATACGGTCATCAGAAATATAATAGCAGGATTAAAACATGCTCTTGTAAACATTGTTTATGCGATGGTTTCTGGTAACAGAGGATTAACTTATACTTAAAACTTACATTTTGCTGAAGTAATTGTTCGTACGTACTAATTTTTTTAAATGCTATTTCAACTGCTATTAAAACAAGAGTTTCTAAAGGGTATTAAATAATTGCTCGATCTGAAAATGCCCAAAA
This sequence comes from Ommatoiulus sabulosus, assembly GCA_034697705.1. NCBI lineage: Eukaryota > Metazoa > Arthropoda > Diplopoda > Julida > Julidae > Ommatoiulus > Ommatoiulus sabulosus. The sequence continues at coordinate 27,053 of JAQGAO010000451.1, read as the reverse complement.
CAAGGGGTTTATGGTATGCTGATTTAGCCCTAGCTGTCTCAAATTATTGGGTTCATAACTCGCAGTCTGAAAAAAAAGCTGATATAAAAACGTTTTGGCTTCATTCCAGATAATCTTACTTTCTATCAGTTCACCTTAATTAAGAAAAGAAATTGCGTTTTTATTTAGCTTAACGTTTTTTATTTAAAATACGATTATGCTTGACTGTTTTGCGAGTCTTTTTTGCTTTTAATCATCTGGGCGTATCATCGTGCTTCACAAATGCCATTTATCAGGCATTATTTCGTTTGGATTTACATTTCCAAATATCAAAGTTTTAAGATTTACTAATTATAAGATTTTGACTTTTGCTTTTGCTAAAGCACGTGTTTCTTGTTAAAAAGCTATGATTTGTTTCTCGTAAAAGTAAACATCTCTATAAAACGTAATTTACCCCTGCAATTAGGTGTCTGGAAAGTTTTTTTTTAAAAAACATTTTTAAAGTATGAAAAAAGGAGATATTTGAAAAAGCCTGATTCATAGTAAAAAAATGCTGCACTTACTGATGTGCTGTGTATTGAAATACGATTATAAACTGTTTTAAATATTTTGATATTTAAGATTTACAGGTTCATAATGCAAAGTGTAACGTTGACTTATAGATGCGATATGAGAATGTAAAATGTTTGTGCAATCTCGTTGAATTGAAGTATAGTGTGTAGTAGTATTCAAATATCAAATGACTTTCCATGAAATGCATTTTGCACAATATGTAGGCCAATTTAATAACCCAAATATATTCCCAATACTGCATAATAAATGTGTTAATTCTCAGATAAATGTTACATTGTATATAATTTCGATCCTTCGTTTTGATAACTCAGAAATTTAAGATTCTGCCATATGAATTAAATCTTGCATTTAGAAGGTGAAACGTTTTTTTTTAATTATTTAATACAGTTGGTAGTTTTAAAAATTTAAAATACCTTATAATATTTATGACAATATTCTCGCATTTAATTAGTTTACTTTTGTTTTGTATGGCATTATTGTACGCAGACTGTAGAGTACTGAGTTGAATTGAAAGAGATTCTATCAAAAAGTTCGGTATTTCGCAAATTTTCAAAGTTAATTTTGGAATTTTTTTTGCAAATGTCCACTTACCAGTGACGGTCAATGTAGTCTCAGCTCGCTCTTCACCCAAATTGTTGTTCACGACGCAAACGTATTTGCCATTGTCCGATATTTCAACTCCATTTATAATGAGAACTCCGTTTTGGATGATATAACGAGGGCTAGATTCAATTAAGACGTTATCTTTTCCGTTTATCCGAAACCACCTTGGAATATGAAAAAAAAAAGCTCGAATGTATTTACGGACTCGAAATGCTGCGGATGATAAATTTCTGAGAAGGTTGACAAAAAGCTAATTGGTTGTATTTCTAAGAAACACTGGGACATTACGCTTGTATTTCGTGTAATGGGCTTAGTTGCCAGCCAATGTGAAAGCAATATAGACATATTAAGCGTACTCGGACATAATTATTAGAGAATGACACTTAGGCAGTCGTGAAGTCAGGTGCGCTAAATTAATTGACACACTATATTGGTTTGAAAAATTCATTCAAGGTTACGTTTTTTTAAATCCAATTAATGTATTCCATTTGCACGGTGACTTTACGGGGGTCAGAAGAAACATTCGTAAGGCTTCTGTCTGAGTACCCTGTTAAAAACTCGAATCTTAAAAAAAGGTGTATCTTGCAGAAAATTAGCGGAGAATGGCATTAGTTTTGATAAAGAATAATGCGAAATTAACACACAAAACAAACAATAGCTTGTGGTTGCTGAATTTAACGTCTGGAAACGCTAGGAGTATTCATAGATAAGCTTTACAAATCTTACTTTTGTGGTCGTGAAGTCACGCGCTCTGTAAAATCGTTATGCGTATTGGTTTAACCAACACAAAACTCATGGTTATCTTTTTGTAAACAAATTTAAGAATTTCTCTTACATACGAGATTTCCAACTGCCAAAGTACGAATACTAAAGCTATCCGAGTACCCCTTTTATGAGCTCGAATCTAAAAAGGGGTGCAACTTGCATCAAATTAACGGGGGTGGATGGGTGATAGCACATTGAGACTTTTAAATTAAGAAATTTGCTTACCGACCACTGACGCCACCCAGCGGGCTAACAAGTGCTAATGCGTTTTCAATTAGCACTTGTTAACCCGCTGGGTGGCGCTAGTGGTCGGTAAGTAAATTTCTTAATTTAAAAGTCTCAATGTGCTCCTACCCAATGGCAATTAAGACAATTGAATTTCGATAAGGTATAATGCAAAATTTAACAAAAGAACAACTTTGGATTGCTGAATTTAACGTCTGGAAACATTAGGGGTACTCAGACGGAAGCTTTAGGAATTGTACTTTTGCAGTATGAAGTCACGCTCGCAAAATCGATAACATATTGGTTAAACAATTTTTATTTATCCAAGCGATGAATTTCTTTTGCACACGTGACATTCCAACTGCCAAAGTACGATTAGGCAAGCTGTCTGAGTACCTATGTTGACGTCTTTCGCAAATTTATTTATAAAGATAAAAACGAGAGCATCTGGGCCGAGGAAGAAAATCATACCCGACAGCGCCTAAGGCTTATTTATAACGGCTACTAATTTAATATCGATTTATTTTTTACGTACTCAAAAAACTCAAATATAGTAGATATCATCTTATGTCGCCATCTCTAAATTGCAGTTTATTTAACTAGGCCTGGAAAACATGCATTCGTACATTGAAACCCTTAATTCGAAGGACGTTTGCTTCTCGTCGTATTTACATTTTTTATGTTTATTCATGAATATGAAATGGATGTTAACAAAAGCACCACAAACCTGTTTTTTGGCCTTGGTAGTGCTTGAGCTACGCAAGGCATTTCGATGACTTCACCATGACGCACTTTAAGGACGCCAACGCTGGTATGGATTCTTGGGGCTACGCTACTTTTTGGATCTAGAAAATTATGCAAAAAAATACTTTCACGATCATAATGTTAAGCTAGGAAACTCGTAACTAACATAAATGTCAGGAAAGATCCAACAACATTTAAAATATTTTTATATATTTTCTTTGGCAATATATGAAATGGATGCAATAGTTAAATGTAGTATGTGTATTCATAACATAGTACATGTACTTTACTCAACATGCCCGCATGCAGAGTTTTCCCAGACATGGAAAACCTTTAAAATCTGGAAAACTCAGGGAACTTGAAAATGTCTGAAAAAGCCAGGGAAGTTGAAAATGAAATTTCAGGGGGAACCATGTCGTATTTTAGAAAAATTTTGATTTAGGAGGGTGTCCTTGTGATAAATTTCATCTATTTATACGAGTTTTCGAAGATAATTTTAGCCACCGTATGATATAAGTATACAGTACGTGAACCTCAGTAAGAAGAACTCGTTTTATGCGAATTTCTAATTGTACGAACTCATTTTCAGTCTCCCTCCTTGGGTATGGACAAATAATGTTAATTTCTTCGTTTAATACGAATTACGAATTTGTACATGCTAAATTGTCAGGGTCAACGAATGATTTTTCGAGTACTCGAGCATTAGCGCTATATAACGTTAAAACGAACTTTAGAGTATATGAAAAAATGTACGGTATAACGGGGAATTCCCCGATTGAAGTTGCAACACTTTCCCATTCATAATCAGTTTTGGGATAGGATGTCATTCAAACTTCGATGAACTTTTAGTTATTATTGCTGAAGTCATGGGTTGTCGAAGTTCTGATAATACGAACTACGGTTTAATAGAACATCATGCATTTTATTTTTTAAACACGAGTCAAAACATTTATCTTTGTCTGTTCGTGATGCAATGCGCCTCAACTTCAAATTATATTTTCTTTAGCATTGTCATATTTTTGAGTTTTGTGGCATTTTGCAGATTATTCCAGAAGCTTCTTGACCAATCCCTCCAGATAATTTTAAATCAATGTACACGTATTTATTACGATGTTTGTGGAAAGCGTTGTTATTTTTGTTTTAATAAATTGTTTTCGAGCGATCAATATATTCGTCAGTTATTCTTATCTGTAGATTATTTATCTTGTTTTCCGAGTATTTGAGTAGAACTAAACAATGGTTGTAATTTTGACCAATTCTTCAAGAAGCACTTTTTATCCTCGTGACAATGTGTTTTCCCATGGACTAGAAATGTCAGAACAGAAGCGAACTTATTTATAGAAAATCAATGACAGTCATTTGATATCTATTAACTTATTTGTCAATATCAATAAAACATTTAAGGATGATATTGCGTTACTTTAGCTCATCTTTACCCTTGTTTGAATAGGTTGGATTCCTTTTACTGCAGTTGCAAATATTGACAACATGCCCTTATTTTTGTGTATGATGAATTAATGATACATATTAATGTGCTGTTGTTCCATGAGATAATATCGGAAAAGATAATTATATTGCATGCTGGTCAAGGACGATATATTTGCAATTTTATTGATTAAATATACGTTCTTCCTTCGCCATTAACTCGTTGACTTCAATTGAATTGAAAACTTTCATTTTTTGTCAAATGTTTTCATTTTAACCGTAATTGATTTTATCACAAGTCTGACAAAACATGACTTAAAGGTGTTGCCACTTTAATGAGGGAATTCCCCCTTATAACGTACCTTTTTTCATATCGTCTAGATTTCGTTTTAACGTTGCATAGTGCGAATGCGCGGAAACTCGGAAATGCACTCGTTTTAGACGGAAAATATGAAAAACCCGAATTCGGAATTCGTTTTAATTAAACGTAGAAAGTAGCATTATTTATCCATATCCTAGGACTTGGAAATGGAAATGAGTTCGTACTATCAGAAATTCGAATAAAGCGAGTTCTTCTTAATGAGGTTCAACTGTATGGCGTAGAAATATTTGTTTGCATTGAGTAGATGGATTAAATTTAAAACATATGAACTAAATTGTACCCTAGAAACACTAACGATTTGTACAATTTAAAAGTTAAAACATTTTGCGAGAAACATGTTTTGACTATTCCAGGCATTGTTTGCCGCCGTTGAATGGAAGTGGTTTCAGTTAGGATTTCTTTTTCTTCTTCTTCTTCCCCACTCATACCCTAGGGTTTAATTCGTTATTATGTTTCACAACACGACACAACAGTCACAATCGATCAGAAAGAGCCTTGCGTGGATAGTAGAAGTTTAGTTGTACAGTCGCACTCTTATGCTCAATCCCTTCGAAAGAAATTGAATTGCGGCTTGAAATTCTTATTCTACTTCCGTTTGTCATACCGAAGTAAAAGCGTGCGCCACTTTTCTCGTCCATTTTACGTCTATTGCCGCACAAATAGACCCAGCTTTTCTTTCTTGAGCAATTGTTGATATCATAACCGTGTTAACTTGGACGTTTGATTTTTAAATTTGGAATATTGTAAGAATATTCTTTCGATTCTCTCGGGATAAAAGCATTTTTTTATCCGCTTTGTAATAGATAATTGACGTTTGATTCAATGATTAGTTGTTTTGAATTATCCAGTGTATTATACATTATATTGTGCTTCGTTTGTGTAAAATCACAAAAACATTCTTAATTTTATTGAATTAATGGCGTGTCTTTTAAACTGATTATGTGGGTCAAAACGTAATGCATTTTATGTTACGATCTATTTATAGGACACGTCGTCAATTCTATAAAATTAAACGTTTTTGGACCTATAGGAAAGAAACTTTGCGAATCGCACTTTGGCATTCGGGAAGTCAAGTGTGGAAAGGGAATGCAAATAATTGTTTTAAAAACTGGCTTTTAAAACCAATTTTAAACTATCATTTTGAAACAAACGTCGACTTCACGACTGCCAAAGTGCGATTCGCAAACATTCTGATTATCTACCCCTATCATAACGGCTGTACAATATAATTAATTTCAGAAAAAGATCAATGATATCAATTTTTGTCATATAAAAATTGATATTTGATACAGTTATCTAAAGATGAATACGTCTTTGTAGGAGCCAAATACACGTAGAAAATATTATTTTAATTTAAAGTTGCATTTATACACTATTGATGTTTTATAATTAAATTAAAATGAAGTAAAACAATCACTAAAAGTTACTACTGTTATTTAAAATACGTTAGTAATTTTGAGAACTTTGTATCCCTATTTCATAGTATTTAAATTAATTTATAATTCTCATTTGCCCGTAGTGCTTGCCAATTCCAAATTTTAACTTATATTTAATGAGGAGGACATATTTACATAATGACGAAAATACATTGTTGTATGTTGTGATTTTTTAATGGCGCTTTTTAAAATTAATCTTACGTTTCTAATTAATATATATTAATATAAATTAATAAAAATTAATAAAAATTGATAAATTAATATAAATTAACGCTTGGGAAAATTTGGAAATATGAATCTTCCAACTCATTAGTATCCATAGTTATTAATATAAAACAATATATCTAAAAATATTTCAAAAATTTATTTCCGAAAACATAATTTAAAAATCCCAATTGAGCTCGGACCACTAGAGCAATGTGTTTAAGCCAACTACTAATTTTTTTCTATAGTTAGGGCTAATAAAAGTTATCAAAGAAATTAATATCATCGCCTTTAGGAAATCTATATGCGTTCTGTTCTCAGAGGGGAAAGAATCCTTATTTCCACTTCCTTGCCCAATAAAAGGCATAGGGGATGATGTAGGCCTATGATTGCTGTTCTTTTCATCATTCAACTTCTTCGTATACTGTAGGTCTTTTTTTTCTTCTTTTTTCGCAATATTATCCATCACCTATTGCATTGTGTAAGGGAAGTATTTTTGTGCAAATGCATCCACACTTTTCCCATTTTTTTTCTACTTTGGCACCCACTTTATTTCACTATAAATCGGCAGCTACACAAGTGCTTATATGCATATATGCCTACCTGTGACAATCAGCCTTCCTGAGCTGCTCAATACTTCCTCTCCTGTTAGGACGTGACGAATTTTACAATGATACGTTTTATTGCCGTCTTTCGAGTTAACGTCGTTTATATACAATTCACCCAACGCAGATATCCTATAATGGCCACCTAAAATGGAAAAAGCAAAACATTTGAAAATCTTTTAAGATCTTTGCCAAAGAGGAAAAAAAACACTGCACGCTTTCAGCGTTTTTTAACCGAAATACTTTCCTCTACACAAAAGAAAAAAAAAAGAACCTCGACACATTTTAGATTCGGTTATAATGCGTATAATTTTGGGTCTATTGGTTTCCTTACATAGCATTTGTCCAAAGTTCTACATCCTCGAAATGCTTTTAGCGTCTGCGAGAATGGCTTTTTTCAGCTCGTCCGATAAACGTGTTTCTTGCAATTTGCCATTTCGTTCTATTTCGCAAAATGTTGATGCATTTGTAATGTTATGAACGTAGTTATCTCAGTATGCCTGGTTTTACTCTGGAATTTTAGATATTCTAATAACGTATGATGGTCGCCATAGTTTGGTGATTAACAGATTCAAGAAAATCTTCTAGGATACAAAAAATATCTTCTTTGATGCAAGAAATGTTTCCGAGATTCAACAAAAGTTTTCGAGAGCCATGCAGCAAAAGTTTCCGCGATTCAACTAAGTTTTCCTTGATTCATTTGTAATGGTCCGAGTTAAGTTTTGGAAATTTAGTTATATACCAATAATTTATGTTTTAGTGATAAGAGGGTTAATAAAATCGTCCAGGTTTAGAGAAAAATTTCCGATTCAGAAAACTTGTCCATGATTCTGTGAACGTTTCAATGGTTCGAGCTTTGCTCTGGAATTTTAGAACTTGTTTGATTGACAAGAGAGTTAAGAAAATCTTCCATGATTCAAGAAAATCTAACACTATTCAAAAACTCTTTTTGGATTCAGTAAAATATCTTAAATTCAATGGAAATTTCCGAGACACAGTACAATTTTCTGAAACTCAGCAAAAGTTTTCAAGATTCATTGAACGTTTCCATGATTCGAAGATGTTTAAACTTCATAATGTTTTTAGTAATCATCGATGTTTAGCTTTTTTTAAAAAAAAAATAATTTACGATGCTTACATGTACTATATATTGTATATATTTTAGTTTTTCAAAGTTTTTATTTTAAACTCGCATAATTTCTAAATTTCAGTTCAAATTTACTGTCTTTATTGATTTGTACTTTTTTTCTTGGATATCTGGGCATTTCAAAACACGCTAATTAAACTTGTGTATTAAATAGCACGTACCATAATTTCTACTTTCTGTGATTGTGTCACCAGCAAGCCAAGATATCACCGTGACGTAATCCTTTATGAAACTTGGCACGTGACACTTCATAACTGCTAGGTTTCCAGTGATCAAAAATTCATCATAAACTTGCACTTTGAAAAATTGTTTGACAACTGAAATAAAAAAAGAGAGTAATTAATAAAAGCATGTTGCTTGCCTCTAAATTATAAATAACTCGCATCAACACTGTAAATAGCCGATGTTGTTTACTGTTTTATAACATCGAAAGTAGCATAAAATCTAAAACAGGGTTTTCCTAGACCTGGAAAATCTAGAAAAGTCAGGGAAGTTAAAAATGTCTGGAAAAGTCAAGGGAGAATGAATAATTTTAAAAAATTCAGGGAAATTCAACGTATTAATGTTGTCACAATCCAACATTAATGTTTCCTTGTGGTTAGCTTAGGGCCTATTTTTAAAATTTTAAAATAATCCCAGTAAAAATTTGTAGAATGTTCGCCAATTTCAGACGTCAGATTTGCAAAGTTTTCGATCTTTTCCGAGGACATATTTGCAAAAATTGTGATCTTTTCCGAAGACAAACTTGCAATATTTCCCACGTAATCGAAGTAAAAATTTGAAAAGTTTTCAACAGTTTCTGAGGACAAATTTGATAATCTTATTAATGTAACTGTTTTCGAGTTTTATATTTATAAAATTTTGAACAGTTACCGAGGAGAAATTTGAAAAATATGTAACATATTACGAGGACAAATAAGCAAAATTCATTTCCTTTTTAGAGTGTTAATTTTCAAAATTCTCTACCTTTTTTCAAACTAATTTTTTTCAATTTTAAAATGTTCTCTGTTAATTCTGAAATTTATTTTCAACTTTTTGGATTGTCGTTTGCAAGAGAAGTTTGTTGAAAAGCCTGGAAAAATCATGAAAGTGGAAAATGAAATTTCTTTGAGAACCACGTAAACAAATGGTGAATTTAGCATGTAATTTGAATAAAATTCTCATTCGAATGTAATATTTTAATATTAGTTTTAGTTTTATTGCTTTCTCTGTGATGAAATAATTCCTAATAGATAATTTTACTATAAATCCTCGCAGCTCAAACATTCAAATTCCCTCTAGGTTTTTATTTTCTTCGGTTAGCCCATGTTTCTTTCTAGAAACATAGATCATAAAATACACACATACCGTGACATTTTACCTAAAAAGAATACTCCGGGGCATTTCGTTAGGTCTATCGCCGACCAGTCAATTAAACTTTGACCAAGATAGTCTTGGAGGAGGTCACCTTATAAGTATGTCCATGGAATCAATAATATTAGAACAGATGGTCGCAATTGATCCAAAACAAACCATAAAGAAGTAATTCAACAAAATGTCTAAATGAATAAGAAACCGTGGGGAATTGACCACTCACAAATGACTGTCTGAATGTAGAAATTGCTTTTTAGAAACGAGGTTACACGCTAACTTAATAGAAAAGAAGCTGGCTATACACGGATAGAAACCATTGTGTGGCTCTCTTGCGTTTTTTATTTCTTCCGCACAATGTACACGAGGTTTGTTCTCTGCATAACGCCATTGTAATATATCAAGAAACTTGATATTGAAGAAAATAATTTCGGGGAAAAGAAATACGAGAGTATGGATCGGAATGTCCATTTCGATATTTGGGCGAAAGAAGCTTCCATGTGGGAAAAACAATTGTTCGGTGCATTTGATACGACCAAATACAAATAAAGTAAATTAGAATAAGTAAGCCCAATTTATTATTAAACACTTGTGGGTGTGTCTAAGAGCGTTCGTATATATTCAGTAGTTATCGTTAATTTTTTTTCATCGGCCATCGTATTATTTTCCGGTTATTAAATCATTCGTTTACAGTGAAAAATCGATCATTACTCGATTCGATAATCGAAACTCGATTTATACGAATTTCTGATAGTACGTACTCATTTCCTGTCCCCGTCCCAAATCTGCAATTCCAAATGCAGAGTTTTACTAAACGTTTTCAAATATTTGGAAAAAAATTGCCAAATATATGTGGTATAAGAATTTATCTAAATTTTGATAAAACTTTAGTTGCATATCGTTGAAGTCACGTTTTGTTTTTGTCCGACTTTTAAAACGACTTTTAATACGGCTTAAATTAAACGAACAGCTTTTGACACCCCTCTACATTGCAGATTTGTCTTAGCAAGGCTCGACTGTTTCTAGGTCATAACCCCGGGTCGTAACACGATTCTTCTAGTTCGTAATAAAGCTTACGAAATTGCGCGGCGCATAACTTTAATTAATTCCACGTTAACTTTTTCTGAAAGTGGAAAATTACCACTCAATTCTATACAGCTTTGTTTTTTCGTTGCCTCGAATTAATTAATACTACATAAAGTTACATCTTTCGTTACTTGAAATTGATATCTTTCGTTTTATGCGCACATACGTGCATAATATATAAGCATTAAGCCTAAAAAACAACTAATAATTCCGCTCTATTGGCGTAATATTAGAGCATGTTTTAAACGGCTTCTGTTTTCGTGCATTCGGCGTCGTTTTTCGTATTAAAATCGAAGGTGGATGGCCGTGTTATGCTCGTATTAGCTTCTCGGATCATGACTAAATTGGCTGTACTTTAGTCCCCGATGTCAAATATGATTGGCAAAAATTGAATGGTTTAGAGACATAATAATGATGCTGAACTCTGAGATTTCCATCAAATTGTACAGTGCGTAACTCGCATGCGAGTCTTTTGCCAAAATCGATATCTTTCTCCTCGAACGTGCCATATCAAAACGGATTTATTGAATGACAACAGTTTGCGTTTTTCATGCATGAATATAGCGAATCGAGGGAGTTTCCGGTTGCCGTAAAAACGGAGATGTAAGGTATTGGTCAGAGTGTTTTGTAATTGGATGCACGCCATCGACAATGCGCTGGGCAGGCCAACAATGACATCTGGGTTTGACGTATATTTTTCGACCCACCGTTGAAACCAAAATCATCCCGAAGATGGGCAAACTAAGAAAAGAAAAAGGCATAATTGAAGTGGAACTCTCGCCGAGTTATTGTGACAATGGTGACACGATGCGGAGACAATCTTTTAGTCTCATCTGGTTACCACCTCGCGTGAGAAATGTTGATACAGTGAAATCCGTTTAATTCGGTCTCGATGGTTTCAGTGATTTTGACCGAAATAAGCGGCTTGACCGAAATAAACGGAAATAATAGGCGATGCGTGTCAAAAAAATGCGTTAAAAATTGACTTTATCAAAATAACTTGCTCTGTTTTACAAATATGTATATTTAATTTGACAAACAGTATGTATCTACAGAATAAATTTTTTAAAATTACATTTAAAAAAATTGAGTGTTTAATGTTGCCCGTTTGCTACAACCGTTGAAATTTAATTTTATAAAGTATACGCAGAACGTCTATCTGAGTACAGTTGCTGATGCAGTAGATGCTTAGATGCACGCATTCGCGTTGTACAAACGTGTGAGTGCTTGTACAGTATATATAAACCTGCTCAAACTTGTTTCGCGCGTTTGCGTTATGTAGACACGTGGAAAATTTGATCGAATTATGCGATGAAACTACCGTATTAAGCGACCTTTTTTTCATAAAGAGCAGCATAGGAAAAAATCCGTTCTGAATGTTAAAAGGCATTTAATTGCAGTTTTGATACATCTACATAGTCATAGAATACGAGAATAGCACATGTTATTGCGAAAATCCCAAAAGAAACCGGAGAGAGAAACGTACCATCCTTTATAAATACACAAACGGCGCTCAAGTAGAAACGTACGTTCTATCATATTGCAAAGAAAGCTCGATACGATAACCTGCAACATGCCGCTAACCAAATGTATCGACTTAGCTTATTTACTAAATATTTTTTCGGATTTATATATATTTATTTCGGATAAGATGCGAGCAACTGTATATTGCTATACGCTTCTTGATTTTTTTTTCTAAATTAAATACTTTCTGAATTGCATCATTGATGTAATATTGTCAATTTATTTTATATTTTGCACTTTAAATATTTGATACATAAGCGTCAGAAAATAACCGTGAATAACACGCAACATCAAAGTTCATCATCGAGTATTTTATTTTGTTATTCTTTTACTACTGTACCAAAAGTTTCAGTATTTAACTTATTAAATACGATTACTATTATAGTGCGATAAAGTACATGTATTTCAACGCTATACTAAGAAAAACTCAGAACACAAAAACTCTCTTTTGTTTCTTTATAAAAACGGAAATTACATTTTCAAATTCTTGCTGTTCAATGGCTATATTTAATGAGCTCTTGACTAAATTTTGTCAGCATTATAAATTGAGACATTTACTACTTTTTATTGGAATGTGTTTTCAGAATTCTTCCGCTAGTTTTTACGTGGGATTAGCTACTGTTATTGCATTTCGTATCTTTTATATCTGTCTGCATAAAATGGTAGAAGATCCTATATACATATACGGAAACATCGTAAATATATCAACGGAGCAATAAAGGAAACTTGCGAGGATCTTATTAAGCTCGTAAATCACGGCTATACGTATGAAAGTAAATTTAATTTTTCCGAAATTATTAGCGGATTTATTCCGCTACTAATGCTATGTTTATTCGCGCATTGCTGAAATTGTACAAAGGACATAGTTTGGGGGCGAGCAAACTACATTGTATGCATAGTGCATGGTGCAGGCAGTTTTAGCACTTCATTATTCGACTAATTGGCTCATAAAAACATTAGTGTAGAAATCAAGGTTTGAAGTTTTCTGCTCGAAAAGGGGGAAATGGTTTTGTGTCTGCCATTTGGGAGAAGTATATACGACCCCATTAAATTTGAAACTTATATTGTCTACGATATAAACCTAAATGAAAGTGCGCACAACCTGAGCTGTAGCGTGTAGTGAGGTGAATTACCTAACAATGACATCGAGTGGGTCGTCAGGTGATCAATAGTGGTAATTACGTTGAAATTTGTCGTTTTCCTTTGAGCATGTAGATTAAATTGTCATTGCGGAAGCTCGATGTACTTTTTAGTAATCCACGTTCATATGGAGATATTTCTCTTAAAAAGGTACGACTTATAGAAACACAATATGGAAGTAATACCGAAGGTGCACCATTAAAAAACATTATTCATTGATTTCTAAAATTGATAACGTCTTCGTGCATACTGTTATAGAGCACTATAGCTGGGAATCCCGGCTTTGCACGGGCTGTAGGCCTAGTATAGCTACTTGCCGATAGCGACGAAGTGGGCCTAGAAACACCAAAAATATACGAAGTCCCGTAGCGGAAGATATTTTTTCGTTTTGTACGCGTTTTGCGTCATCACGTACAAAACGAAAAGCAACAAAGTAATCTATCGCTACGGGGCTCCGTATAACCGCGGCCCCGGAACCAGGCATGCATCAATTCATCCATCCACAACGTACGAAACGTACAGCTCTTCTTTATATTACGGAGAATCAAAGTGGACACATTCTTCTTAGGTTTCAAATCCAAGCAGGCTACCTTTATCTGAGAAATGAACATAAGTTACTATCATTTCGTGATCATTTTAGATCATTGAAGGATAAACGGGTTATTTGACCCTAGAAAATTAAGTTTTTTTTATATATATACACTACTGTGTGGGCTTTGATGAGTTAAAATTGAATTTCATTTGCAGATGCAAATGACATCTCAGTTTCTAACAAAAATATATCAACATACTTGTAGTTTATTTCTTATTATAGCCTACCTAGTGCTCTTGAACTTTAAACATTAATCACTATATACTGAGCTATGTATAGGGAGAAATTTATGTAAGGATATTTTTATTTATCTTTTGTTTAGGCCATTGGAAATTGATTTCTTGTTTAACGTCCTAAAAATAGCTCAGTGGTAGGGTGGGGCGGCAGGGGCGGGTGAATTTTTTTGCCGCTTAATTCGATCACGCTAAATCCTTTCAGCCATTTTATTCGATTAAAACTTTTGGAACGGATTTTTTCCCTATACTTTCCTATATTTTCCTATACATATGTGGGATCATCTCATCGCTTAATTCGATCAAATGGTAAACTGTTAACGTAACGCAAACACGCGAAACAATTTTGGCAACTTTCATACAAGCACACGGACACGTTTGGACAAGGCGCATGCATGCATCTAAGCATACCTGTATTATACATCAACGGCTCCACTCAGATGGATTTTCTGCGTTATTTAGAAAATGAAATATTAGCCGTTGCAGCAAGCAGGCATCATCAAACACTACTTATAACTTTTCTCCAATTCTGAAACATGTTACGTGATAATTGCATGATGATGAAATCTTCATAAAGTCCATTGTGTCTCATAAAGAAATACATTGACAATTTTTCATTTCCTCTATTTCTGTTTGCACAATAAGAATGAGATGATCATCGGTTCTAAGATAACCTTGGAAGTTCACATCATATCGTAATTAAATGAGAGAAAATTCAAATTTGGCTTGCTACTTATTACCAGACACAGCTAGCGCTGTATATTGTCTGAGAAACCATATGTTGTCATATGCAATCTTTGTGAAGCAGAACGAGCTATCTACATGTATAGTTAATTGGAGCCAACATAAAATGGGCTTTATAATGACTACTGAGTACTATAATTCCACGGGCAAGATGATGTCATGTGTACAATGATATTCTGTAGTCCTTACCTATGCAGTTGAGGAAATTTCCTTTGAAAATCCTGACGTTGCCAAACAGATTGACTCAGTACTAGTTCATCTTTCAGGATATTGTACAAACTATGCTATCTACGCATGCGCGGGGCTATTTTTGTGAGAGCCGGGCTGGCGGGTCTTTATTTTTTCTTTTTTGTTGGGGCGGGCGGGGATGTAAACAAGAAATCAATTTCCAGTGGCCTTAGCAGACTTTTTTTTGAAAATGTAAGACTCAGAATCTGTTATCGTATCTCTTAACAACGAAATAAAGAAGCTCAAATAAATATTTGTCCATCATACATGTAAATACTTGGGGGAAATTTCAAGTTTTGTACGAAATAATGCGCATGATTTAAACGTACAATTGCTTGAATCGTATAAAATCGAAAATCGTTTTATGGGAGTGGCCAAGAAAGTGGTCGGTCCTCTTTTGTAAACAACCATGAAACACGCGTTATCTAAACTTATCTTTAGTAATGCAATTTCTTTTATGGTGTTTTGTATGCATCATTAGTTTCCTTGATTTTATAAACTAATCTAAATCACGTTCATGTAGAAAAAGAATTGCCTGTCCATAAATGTTAGTTTTTCGTGGCTCGAGCGCAAATCCGTTTTGAGATTTATTATTTTTGTGTCTTTTGTAAAGTGACAGCGAGAAAATTAGTTATTCAAAGAATTGACCCGATGAAAAATTGTGTTTGCTGTACCTGATTTGGGCCGCGCGTAGAGTATATATGTGTTTTCCTTCATTTGAGTGAAAGAAAAAGTTGGTTCTCCATAATGGCCATGCCAAAAGTCAAATCTTGAAATCGTGATGCACACGAGGGTGGTTTATTCAAATTTAAATTGGAAAAGGTTGGACGAAAAAAAGGACGAATATATATATATATCGTTTTCCTGGCATTATTTTTTCTTCTTCTTCCTATCCAATTTGATTTAATGGTTGTCCTCTTGATCCTGAGCAAGCCCTGCCCTTTGGGGCAACTCGGTCGTGATAAACATTTGCCATTAAAATAAGGAAATGCGGGGTTTAAACCACTATTCACTCGAAACGCACAAAAGCATAACAAATATGCATCGGGCTTGAATTTGAAAGCCCTTTTCTTCGTTTTTGCGAACAGGAAATTACCTGCTGTCCAATTTTTGCAAAAAAAAAAATACAGGCGCATTTATGTAAGCTCGATAAAGGGAAATTACATGATAACGTTGATCGCCTTAATCCGACTTACTGATTATTGCGCGTATTATACCGAACGAAAAATATGGGAATATGAATTTTTTTCATAATTCATGTCTCATTTTCGATTTTTCTCGTAATTTAATTTCAGGAAATTATACATTATTTCATGCATAATTTATTTTTAATCTATATTCCTCTGCGTACAAGGTGCAGCGATTATGCAGAAAATGTTTTTTTTCTTCTTAATTTTGAACTTTGAGTTACATATTCATAATTTATTTTATTTGTTTATGAAATAAGTATTTGAGATTGATGATAGAGATCAACAAAATATCGAACTGTCGAACTGGGTTGTACAAAAAGCAAATTTAATTTTGGTATTCCCTTAATCTACACGTATTTATATGTACATGCATATGCAAGTGCCATCGCTCATTACATGTGTACTCATAAAATATTGAATATTAATTTCCATTAAATTCAAGTAAGTTCCTTATATTTCTAATGCAAAATTACAAAATGCGAGCTTTAATCCCAAACCGAGAGCAACATTTATGACATCTGTTTTATCTGCATTTTCTGTATTAAATAATTCAACAAATAAGTAGTACTGATACAAGTTGTTCTTGCATGTTTAACATTTTCCATTTGACCAATCACGAATAATTTTAAACTACAAAAGAAGTTCTTAAGGCTAACTCCATAAGACGTCACAATTTGTTCGTTTGAAACGCAGTTCTTACTGTATTATTAGTAGTTTGACAAAACGGGGCTTTAATAATAAGAATTGAATACACAATTACAGCTTACTTAAAATATTCCATTATCAAAGATTTCTGAAAAACATATTGGCCTCGTTAAAACACGAAACGTGGAACTGTAATGTTTTCGTAGCTAGTACACGAAAATTTGTATTATCCGAGTTAATATTAAACGAAGAAATTATCATTATTTCACGTATACACTAGGACAGGGACTAGAGATCAGTTCGTATTATCAGGATTTCGTACAGGGTTCCCTCAAACCTGGAAATGTCAGGAAAAAGTCAGATAAGTTGAATATGAAGTTACTGGGGAAACCCTGTCGTATGAGGTTTCAGTGTACTTCTTAGTCGTTTATTTTGGAGTTTTAATATTGATACGATTCGACACTTCAAAAGTTATTTTCACTATATGATTTCGTTTTCATAAAAGGCTTGTATTCTTCCAAAAATGTGTATGATTTGTCCCACAAATTTCTCGTAATTTCGTAAAGTATTTGCGCTGAAAGTGTTAGAATAAAATTTGGTCTGACATCTCCTAGCGGTGTCGCTTTTTTTCACGCTTATCTCAAAGGCAGAAAGAGCATCGCTAAACAGCTTTAAAAATAAATAATGCAGGTACAAATTATTGAAAGTGCACCGCAAGCTTTATAAATCTACAATGCAAAATGTCACGTTTATTTAGCGCCATTGTTATAACGCTCTTTTTCACTTTAGACGAAGGCGGCACTCCCATGACACTCCCTTCGCTCATGCATGCATTTAACATGGGCATGAAACATTTAGGCATTTTTACAACAATTGAAAAAACATCGATGGCGCTGCTAGCTGTTAGGAATTTCTACGAAAAAAAAAAGAAGGGTTCCATATTTTATTTATTTCTTAATGAGTTTTATTTTGAAATTCTTCATGCCCGAAATTGAAGGAACATACTGAGAATATACGTTTGCTCGTACTAACCTAACGCTGATGTAACTGGTACATGAAACATTAAATATTTTATGATTGAGAAGAGTTTGCGTTTCCACTCGGAATTCTTCGTATACCTGGTCTCAGAATTTAGATGTGTATTTAATAAAATATCCGACTTTGCCTGGTTCATGACGTTATTTACTACGTGTGTATGGCAATCCTACTCAGTGGTTGCTTCTGAGGGTAAATTCCCTTGTTTGGGGACATTCGAAAAGGACAACCACAAAATACCCATATTAAATTCTGGCGGATATGCATGAATATATTGGCTATGTTCCTCTTACATTTCAATTATTTTCGTAACGTATGGTGCCCCAGGGTTCCCCCAGACCTGAAAAAGTCAGGTAACTTGAAAATATCCGAAAAAGTCAGGAAAGAATAATTTATTTTTAAAAAGGCAGGGTAATTCAACGTATTAATGTTATCAAAATACAAAATCAATGCGTCGACGTGGTTACTCAATGCCCACCGTACACATTTGCAAAATTGCCAACAGTTTCCGAGTACAAATTTTAAAAGTTTTAAACGTTTTTCAAACACAAATTGTCGACATTTTCAACTTTTCGAGGACAGAGTTGTATAGCTTCCAATCGTTTCCGAATACAAATTTTTAAAATTTTCAACCTTTTCAGAATACAAATTTGCAAAACTTTCCATATTTTCTAAAGACAAGTTTTAAAAATTTTCTCATGCTAATTTTGTCAAATTTTCAATATTTTCCTATGTTAATTTTAAAAAAAACTTCAAAATAATCTTTAGTAAATTTGGCAAAATATTGAATATTTCCCTATGTCCATTTTTAAACAGTGAGTAACTTTGACATATGTCAATTGTGGCAATGTATGGGTCAAGGAATTTTATTTCAAAGCCTGGAAAAGTCAGGGAAGTAAAATATAAAATTTCTGGGGGACCCTGTACCATATCAATTCGATAAGTTTAATCTGATCGTACAGTGTGTTACCAAAACATGAATTAAGTATGAACCTTAGCTGCTATAAAGTGCATGCATGTTGCATATATACATGTACATACGTGGTGATGGACTCATTTTAATGTCAAATAGTTAACTTTTTGAATGCCCCTTTATGTACTTATTTCACTCGTTCGTAGGACCCTAAATTGTCTCGGCCTTATGTCTCTATGAAATCTTTTTTTTAAAAAATAAGCTGGTAATGAATGTTTAATCATGCAATTACGAAGCATGCTCTGGATGAGATGAGGAGCTACCGTGGCTTCATTATAGGGCCGTGACATGACTAAGTTGTCTTTATTCTCCAGACCAGAATGGCCAACGTGGGAATCTCTAAGTAGGAAACCATCTGATTCAGACATTTACAACTCAGAAATGGAAAGCTGATGTGAGCTCCGGTCCATTTGTATGCTTCAGCACGATTTTATATACTAGTCTATGTTCGTTCCAACGCACACACAGGAATACCACGTATTCATTTTATACGCCCCACAACGTCCTGTGTTTGACATTAAATAGATGTCCCTGAACGTAAATATATTGATCTCTGGGGCTCATAACCGTTTTGAAGGTTGGTGAGCTCCCATCGTTCATGGCCACAGATATCTGATGGGAGTAGCCACGGTCATGCCTCTATCCTAGTTTTTTCCATTTACAAAAGCTCGTATTTATGCTTTTGGGAATTGTCCCATTGTTTGTTCTTTTTTTTTGCCCCCATATCGTTCAGAGACGTTTCAAGCGAATTTGAAAAAAAAAACCTAGCACTGCTTTCCAGGATGTCAGTTGTCGATCAATGGTCAGTTCGGTAAGTTTAGCATGCGCCGAAGTGGACTTGCATTGTCAACTATCGATGTAAATTGTTGGTTGGATACATTAGTGATGTAGCAAACTTGTTTGCTGCAATCCCAGAAAAAGCACTGTGTTCGGCCAATCAGGTCGTCCTTTTTGAATGGCCACTATACATCCATACTTTTCATGCCCACATACAGCTCTTCTTTATATATATAGATGGCAATTAACGGTATTAGCATATAAGACTTTGCGCATAGTTTCCGTAAATTTAAATTTTTAAATACGTTCGTTTGCTTTTGAACGAATCCGATTAGTCTCTGTTAATTGCTGAAGAATTGAAACATTTACTTCTCGACAGGATGCATGCACAAAAGCTCGCCTATTTTACTCTAGTTGACATTTTTGTACTTAACTTGAATAATTAAAGGCTGCGTAAATTATGCATTTCCTTAACCATCTTCATGCATGGACAGGTTGGCTGCTTTACCTATAATTAACATAAGCTTTTATTTTCCCATGTGTAAGAGTGAAGCTTTCGGGTGATTATAAAACAGGAAGAACGTTACTGTAACTAAACATGATATGACCTCATTATACAGTAGGCGTATTTCAGCACCTCTCTAGCTAAATATCAAGAATGTTAAACCTCTTATGAACTAGCTACATATATCATCGCACTAAGAAGTGCCGCATATTTTGCCAGAAGGTTCGTAAACATTACACTACATGTACTTTTAATGTCTGGATTTTCCGAAAATTGGATTTATTTGCCATATTGAACATCGGAAACCATTGATGACTTAGGTGATCAACAGCTTTGTATGTACAAATAATTTTCAGTAATAGGGTACGAATGAGCGTACGAATAGGGTCGGTAAATTTGGAAACGTTTTCCCTTAATCCTTTAGAAAATTATATTAGATGTTGGATATACTGTAAATTTTGTAATTCTTTTCAGTTTTTCATAAATGACCATTAATAAATCATCCTTACAACTATTTGTTTGAGGCTAATTGTTGGTATAAAGTGTGTTGTAAAGTGTTCAAATGCTTATAGTTATTAAAGGTTTGACTTGAATATTTGATTTTCATTTTACGAATTCAAATAAATTTGGATAATACTATAAACAAAGAAATTATCCAACTCAAAATATGCCTGCACCTTTCATGACTAAGCAAATGTTTAAGCCAAAGCATTTCTGCTTTTTTGACCATCTTTCACAATTGTCTGTCCATTTCCAAACTTTTAAATCCACTCATAAACTGAACGTTTGGACATTACTCGGACCTTAAACATCTCCGACATTTCTGCTCCTGAAATTCCTTCAAAAGTTTAAATAAAAATCAGTGCTATCGAGCCGCATATATCTTCTCGGACTCCATCTTTGCTTTCCAATTTTGAGCACTTGTCCTTTTTGAAACATATATTTTAATGTTGAAATATGTTCAGGAATGATTTAAGAAGTTTTTCAACATATTTCAATAAAAACCCATGCAGCCGTTTTTTTATTGATTGCGGAAACTTAATGAACACTCCTCCTTCATGACTCTGAATGAATGCATCGATCAGTGAGCCGTTTTTCATTTTGCAGCGCCATCTATCGACGTGTTTAAAAAATGTGGCGAGTGTGAGCATATGGCAATCTTTGTTGATGACCAAAGTGCCTTCGCGTCGTTAGTTTCGATCTTTTTATTAATAATGGTCAGTTCATTGGCGGCTATCAATCGTTTCCTGTTTCTGTACGCGCTGTTAGCTTCATTAAATTCCTAATGAATATCCTTTCGGTTGGCCTTTTTAATGCCAAACGGAATTAAGGGAGTAGAAAGTGATCGGAAAAGTGTGGTGCATTGATCCGAGGCAGCGGCAAAATGATAATCGTCACGTATATTAGCCTAGATACAGGAAATTAACTCGCGCCATAAACTATATATCGCTTTATAAATGCGCTCCAGCAGCCCTTTTAAATACAACTTCGCCGACATGTATACATTGTATAGCGTGCTCTCGAAGAGCTTAAGTTCCAAAATTTCCATCAGCCATTTCAGAAACCATCATCGGATTAATGGTGTAATTGCGTTTTAACATGTACGCGTGAGTGGCTCGAATTTTATAATTATTTTCAATATCGGCCATCATTCGTTCCTTGTTTGGAAGCGTCCAAAGGGTTGAAAGACAGTAATTATCAGAAATCTACCAAAACATGTCATTTTTAACAAAAATATTTTCAGAATAAATGTCAAATATGGAAGTTCAAATTTTCTTGAAATGTCGGATTGTGTAATTGATTTTTAAAATGTACTCAGGCGTGGTTTGAATTTGATAATTAGTTTCAACATCCGCCATCATTCGGTTCTTGTTTGGAAGCGTCCAAAGCGACAAAAAACATTGGCAGAAATCTGCTAAAACATATGTGATTTTTGACCGAAATATTTTCAGTATAAAAGTCAGATATAAAAATTTAATTTTCTTGAAATTTCGGATTAATGGGGTAATTTCTTTTTAACGTGCATGTGCACAGACGTGGTTTGAATGTCATAATTATTTTAAATATCAGCCATCATAAAAGACATTTTTCAGAAATCTGCTAAAACATATGTGATTTTTAAAAAAAATATTTTCAGTATTAAGTCAGATATACAGTACAATTTAAAACACACCTGCGTACATGTTAAAAATCAATTACAACATTAATCCGAAATTTCAAGAAAATATTGATTTTTAACATGTACGCAGGTGTGTTTTCAATTGTATACAGTAATTCTTTTGACTATTGGTCATCATTCGTTCCTCATTTAGCCACGTCCAACAGAATGAGTCATTGGCAGAAATCTGTCAAGAAATCATGACAGGATCAGTAATTTCGTTAGCACCTAATGTTTCACGTTTATGAACTAATTGTTTTGTTGAAATTTTCTTCCCGTGTTGTTATATTTGAATGTAGTGAAAACCCAGAAGACGAACTTGCTTAATACGAATTTTTGATAGTACGAAATAATCTCCATTCCCCGTGTTAATTTTAATCGCTTAAGAAGAATTCGGATAATACGCCTGTTATTCCAAGGCATTAATGCTACGTTTCGTTGATACGAATTCAAGAGGAATGATAATAACTAATTCCATTAAGGATTATTTTAGTCAAACTGCATTTGGTTTTTAAGATTATGCAATAAAATATAAGAGTACATGTTAAATTTAAATTAGGTATTTTCTCCTAACTCCAAGGTTGACGTCCCTCGGAGTTTTTAATGATGTTCCACTGTATTAATTAGCCTCATATACAGTCTGTAAGTTATGGAATATCTGAATATGACGTTTATTGCCGTAACCAGGTGAATAAAATTACAAGAAAAATGATTTTTATTGGCACCTAATGTTTTATTCTAATTTGGAGTTAAGCCATTAATATCCTACCGTTGCTTTAATTTAAGACAACGAATGTGTAACCTCTAGTACATACTGTATTTAACTGTGAAACACATGTACATGTATATTTTCTGATTGGTAGAACGAAACGATAATTACGACCATGACTATCGAATAAATAACGAGTTGTTACTGTAGTCAATTTTACGATCTGAGTTACACTTAAAAATTGCAATTAATGAATTGCAAATGCATTATCGAAGTAATATACACTGTATAGATTTTACACAAATGGCTGCATTAATCCCAATGTCTATAAAGAGAATTTCTAAAACTAACTTAATCAGGGTACCTCCAGACCTGGAAGACCTGGAAAAGTCGGGTAACTTGAAAATGTCTGGAAATGTCAGTGAAATTCAACGTATTCATGTTGTCACAACCCAAAATTAATGTTTCCACGTGGTTAGCTCAGTGCCTATTTGCAAACTTTTTAAAATTTCCCAGTACAAATTTCCAAAATTCTCAACGTTTTCCGAGTAAAGAATTGCGCAACTTTTCACGTTTTCAGAGTAAAAAGTTTCAAAATTTGCCATATATTTAATATTTTCTTATGTCGATTATGCAAAATCGTCGATAATCTTGGCATAGGCCAATTTTGTCATTGTCATGGTAAGGGAAATTTGTTCCAAAACCTGGAAAAGTCGGGGAACTTGAACATGAAATTTCTGGGTGATATCCCTGTTAATCTTTAATTCAAATTAACATGATTTTAATTTCCTTCGGGATAGATTTTTTATTAAAATTATCCATGATTATAATTGAGTTCAGTTTGTAACGTACAAGTACACGTTACTTTGTTCCTTCTTTTATCCTTTTTCCGAGGCCCATATGCGCTAGCTGGCATCCATTAGGAAACTGCGTACAAATGAAATATAAATCAAATGATATGGTAAATAGCTCGCAACGAGCCCAAATACTGCTTTCTGCATGCGTGTTTGTTTAACTAATGGAAAAATATCCACGAAGCACTTTAATCTGCGCGTTTATCGTAAAACGCTTTCAGTGTTTATTGCGCAGTCTGCAAATTCAAGAAATCCATTAATTAAAAGTCAGAAACTCGGTTATGAACAAGAGCAGCAACGTTTTCAGCCTCCCCCAAACTGCATTGTTAATAGCGGCGCTGATTTATTGCCATACCTGAACGAATCTGCCATTTTTTTTATTTCACTTCGCCAGTCGAATTACGTCTCCGGAGCATTGGCTGTTGTCAACGTCCTCTATTAGCCAACTTTTAAGTAGCGTTACTTATTAATACTAGGTTCACTGGCCCTGAATCTGAGTAATTGTTGGGGCCGAACAATGCTCATGTTTTCTAAAGCGTGTCCAGGTTTACCTCCGTTATTAAAAATCAATGTTATCACTCGGTAAAGGCCAGTAAACATCATCTTGCTTTTTGTTTTTAAATAAGGTGATGTCCCAAAAAAGTACTGAATACTGCAGGGTTTATAGTTATTGAACAAATCGTAATGTTTGCCTCGATAACGTAAATATTTTGGGAAATATTGAAAGTTGACCATGTGATAATTAGTTGTAATCTAAATTAATTAGACTAATATTCGCTAGTCATTAGTCGTTTATGCAACGACTAACTGTCTAACTTCGTTTTATATATGTATGGAACTGGGAAATTTTCTAAGCAGTTTTCGACAATTTTTCGTCAATTTTTCTAACTTTCGGCAATTTTTCACATTATTCGAAAATTTGTCTAATTTTCAACAATGTTTCAACTTTTTCGAAAACTTTCAAATTTTTTCACAATTTGGCAATTGTCGAAAAATCTTTATAACCTTCGAAAAATTGCAATATTGTCGAAAAATTCACAAAATTGTCGAACATTTTCTAAACTGTATAGAAAACCTTGCCAAATTGTCGAAACATTCGAAAATTGTGGAAACTTCGGATTATTGTCGAAAAATTTGTGAAACTGTCAAAAATTGGAAACAATAGCCTTGCTCCGAGGCTAACCAACTCTGATGCAAAGCAATATCCTCATATTGGGCAATTAATAAAATAAGACAATGTTATTTATTGATATTATAGATAAATTAACCTGCTGTTCTAATTTTTATCAATGCTTAAATATTGCTATCATTTTGTTCAATACACAAGTTTTTTTACGTACATGCATATTGAAGTATCACGGATTGGTTTTTCAAATTTTTCCTATAAATGCTAGCGATTGTGAAATTCGTTAAGAATTATTTCATCGTGCTCATTTTTGTCGCAATATATATGTTCTCCATAACAATGCATACATTTTTGTGCTAAATATAATGCCTTCAGAAGAAATTTCTGAACGATTTAAAAATATGCTCTCTGCATGTAATTCCACATTTCAAATTATTATTACATCATCCGCGTTATTTGGAGGTTTTTTTAACTGTGTCTCATATATTGCACGTTTATCTAATAGTGGTACTCAAAACTTCACGAATTGAATTTTTTCCGTCGTCAAAGTCACGTATACAAAAGGAATTCCCTTTGTACACTCGACACGTGACTTAACGACTGCCAAAAGTGCCGTTCGCAAAACATCTGTCTGAGTATCCCTAGTGTCGTATACTTATTCTGCGCATAAATATTTTCGTAGCTCTCTTCTCGATCTTGCACGCTATATTAGACTTAATAAGTTCATTCGAAATCACCGATATCAGCCAAAAAAAAATTCCCAAAATCTTGCACCTAATGACCGTCTCAACAATAGGTTGACATAAAAATCCGTACTGTTTTCACATGGCGGAGTCCTTTTTTTTTCTCTCTGGGTGCATTTGCTCGCTCGATGGCCATCTCCGGGTCTGCTAATGGTTCTCAATAGTTTGATATTTTCTTGGAAATAGTTCAATTTCCAAGCAACACAATAAACTGGCAAACCTCGAGAGTACTTTTTATTTGTAGATTGCTCGAAATCGCGCGTGGCACCCGTACGTATACGAGACTAAAACTCTTCATTTTTTCTTCTTTTCTTTCGGGGTTGGGGTTCTTTAGGTTTACTACCCGATCGATTCTTTTCATTAAGTGTGGTGAGGGCTTATGTCGTTACTAGTGCAAGAGAGGGGCTAACATTTGGAAAAGGAGAAATAGAAAGTTAAAGAGCATATCACTTCGAGCTATACGAATAGATAAGTGCATTCTTTTGACATCGACCCGCATTTTTAGCATGTTCAGGGAGCATTTTTCTTCCTCGTGTCTCTCCAACCATTATGAGAGCACGTATGTCTGTAAACATCGCAGACAAAGGGCCACGCATGCAGAAGTGCCACGGAGAAAACAGATTTTGTTGATTTTTTTTTGTTTATAACGCGAGAGCAGGTACTAGCAACTGTAAAAACTTGAGACAATTGCTCGTTTATCGAGAGAGGATTTCAAGCCACTCGTGCCTTCTTCTTCTTCACAAAGACCAATTAAGCAATTAGGAAAAAATCTGTAGTTAATTGTTCAGTTTACGTTGCTCTGACTATAACGTACATCGTGTACTCGTTATTGTTGTCGTTATTACAACGACTACTATACGCAGAAAACGCATCCCAATTAAAGCAAGAAGTAATATTAACAAAATAAAATTTCCCTGCATGGTAGAAAAAAGACTAATGAGATACTGCATTAGCTACTCATTCCTCAGTGTTTGTGTTGTTAACTGAGATTGTCATCCGTTCAAATGTTCTCCCAACAGTGCGTTATTCTTTGGGGATGTAGTTTTTTATGAATCTAATCTTCTAATCTAATCTTCTAATATATAAAGAAGAAATCGCGTCCATCGGCTAACGGCTTGATTTTGGGTCGGCTAACGGCTGGATTTTGTTGTGGCTACAGGGTGGGCTTCGGGGCTGCCAGTCGTTACGTTATGGGGCTACTTCGCAACGCGTCTGCACTTTTCAACTAGCCCCTGTCCGCGCGCCTCACGTCATTTTGGTGTGGCTACAGGGTGGACTTCGGGTGTCATCCCAAACGAACTGCCTGTCGTTACGTTATGGGGATACTTCGCATCGCGTCTGCACTTTTCAACA
>JAQGAO010000450.1:0-34681 GCA_034697705.1 Ommatoiulus sabulosus | reverse complement strand
GCGAGAATGCTACCCACTCAGCCACCTTGCTCGGTACCTTTGCAAAGCAAGCAAAGCGTAAAAAAAAAGTTTCGCAAGGTGTCGCATCATGAGAATGAGAAATACCCGTCCCCCCCCCCAAAACGCTTAGGAATAGTTCATGAATCCATAAAGACAGAAGGAAAGAAAGAAACACAACATTGATTTTTATAGATATAGATAGAAAAGCCGAAAGTGCAGTGGTCATTGGCGCGGTTTCACACAAGCCGAAAGTGCAGTGGTCATTGGTTTCACACGGAACTCCATCGCGTGTTTAGCTGCAGTATTGTTGTTAAATGTTGACGAACTTTGCATGGTCTCCGCGCTTTTAAAGAATTACTCCACTAAATGAACTTTTCAGTTCCCTAAATTATTATATTAGATTGTATTAAATAATAATGAACTTTGAGATACAAATGATGTAAAAAAACTTGGATTTACAAGCAGATGCTCCAATGTTTCCAGCCATTTATTGTCTTCAATTTCATTTCAATTTCAATTCACCCGGTAATCAACAATCAACTTGTCTTTTTGTCACATGCAACTTTGATGTCTTAGAAACGGGCGAATCTTAGCATCTTTTAAAATCTTGCAGAAATAAGGGTTAATTTCCTAATTAAAAAACAAAATATATATAGCTGCCAATACATGCACACTATAAAAAGGAAAATTTTCCTTCTGATGAATTGATAATCACAGTATTTGGATACTTGTAATTTGTCACTGTACATGGTGCAATTTATTGACAGAAAGATGAATTTAGGTATACCGCAGTGAATTGAGAAGATTATGAATGCTGATTGTGAAATGTGGATGTGTTAGATCCCTCAAATGTGATGATAGTAATAACGATACCACAAAGGATTTGCTGGCGGAATTACTGTAAGATGATCCTTGTTGAGATAGTGTTCGATCCATAGACGACTGCCGTGGCTCATGCATAGATGCACGTTCATCTGATAAAATAAATGGTTGAAGAGATTTGGTGGTCGTCACGTAAATTGTTCTAATTCGTCGAGAGATTTCTGAGATGGAACGGGAACCCGGAATTGCTTGATGAAAAAAACAAGCCACGCGCACTATCTCTTCGCATTTCATCTGTTTTTAGCCCCACCTGAAATTGGTGAACTGGAAATGAAAGTAGAGAAATGGTCCAGAAATTCATGAGATGCTCCCTTCCATCTCGCATGGATACGGGGATCAAGTAGCCTTTTTTGCGGTGCTTCATGAAGCACTTTCATGGTTGATGAAAACCTCCGATGAATGCAATGATAAAAGGGAATATGAATGCCTTTGGGGGGACATCCCTTTGATTCACGATCACTTGCCATTAATGTCATGGTCACTTGGTTCCATATCCCTAGATTGGACCAAACGATCGGTGTAATGGGCAGCGGTTTACCAGAATTTCAATGATGTTATGCGGCTGACCAAATGGGTTTTTACAGTATATAGATTCCATCTTTTCGGAATATTGCAGTTTGTACCTCCTTTTATTGGGCGGTTCAATGCTAACAAAAATTGACGAAAAAAAAAAGACTGAATTTTGGCACTGCAGATTGAAAGTGATGATCAGATTGTCAATCCATCACGTTTGGAATTTCGCATAGTTTTTCTTAAATGTCCAGTCTAACAATGCATCATCTAACACGCTTGTAAATCATGATAGCTTTATTATGACAATTTAATAATTTGTACTATGCAGGTTTAAACTTTCAATTCAACATACAGTGTACAATCATGTATTTCGTAATTTTAGGTTTAGCTATTTATTGATCAAGCCCTGTAGGCCTATTTATTAAATTCAAAATTTGGTCAACTTGTATTTTTTAAAATAATAATTTAATTAGAATACTTTGGAGGAAATAATTTAAGAAATTATTCAAAATTCGTTATGGCATTTCTTCAATTCGTATTCGATTTCATTTGTGAACTTGGTGTATTTTTAGTACTATACATATAGCAGCTTGGCGGATCCGGCCGTTTTTCCTTGTCGTAAATCGTCGTCATAAAATATGACGGGACTTCGTGGAAATATGAAAGTGTAGCCATGGGTCACTATCAGGATTTCAACATCAAAACGAATTGATAGATAAAACTGAAATGTAAAATAACCGAAATCGACCATGGTGCCAAACTTTGCATGCATGCATATATGCATGTGGCGCCCATATATTGAGGTTTCGATTGTTAGGGTCACGGAGGGGAATACAGTACCACATTTGAAAATTGAAATTTTTTGTACAAAATAATGGATTTTGGCATCCGATTTTATGAAGCGAACATAAAAGTGCACGCGTGCATTTCGGCTCATTTCCTCACTAAGAATATTAGCCAATGGATTTTTGCGACTCTTGTCATGTTGCTCACAGGATGAATGACAAGAAATTATGAATGGTGTGTTTAAAAGCTATTGCTAATTTATGCGGTGCACCTAATGACTCGGAATTTTTATGGTTTGCCGTTTATGTTCCTCCGGTACCATTTTCTTTTTCATGGATTTTTCTTGCCGAGGAAGACCGCAGTGTGCCACTTCTGCACGCCTTATTGTACTGCACACAATGGGGACGTGTAAGGGGTTATGTATGCATTATTGTACTTGTTAGGGCTCTCAAAAATATATGGATTGCAGCTATGAATATACATTAATTTTAATCACATAGGCGGCAGGCTTGGCAGCTGCAGGAAATTTATTGGGAGAGGACATTGCCTATTTTAGTTCTTTTGTGCTGGGGCTTGTGAATGTCAATTCACCATTTCAATAGGCGCTATCCAAACACCGATATTTTATATATTGTTTTAGCAGTGTTACTGACACTGGTTCTGCCTTTTTCCTGAAGCATGCAAATTGGAATGACTGTACAATGCTTTTGCAGACACATCTCTGACAAGAAAAAAAATTGGTTATCATGCAGCTAGTAAGTCACTATAGACAATATTGGCTTATAGTGGCGATAGTGCCGCGTTGATATGGAGCACTAATTGAAATTCAATATTGCTTTAGCTTATAGGAGAGGGAAGTCGCTTGAAAATTCAGTAAGTGGAACTCAGACCACAGGTTTCGTTTTGGTTGGTATATGCGTCTATGCACCTAAAATATCATGTTGTTTAAGAGGTTTTATATTGGACCGTAGAAGAGGCTGTATTATATTGCTTTCATTTCTAAGGATTGAAATCCTTTTTATGCACGCAAAATGAAATTTGGTTGGTTTAATAGCGAAAGCATCCCGTGGATCATCATAAATGTCTTTCAGGTGAAATAAACATCTCTTACTGTACAAAAAATGAGCAATTCGTTTTGCTTTTTAGTAGACGGAAAGTTATCCAAATCGGCATGAAATGTAAAGTATTAGGCGTTATATATCCATAACATTGACAATGGATTGAAATCAAACAATGGGTCGAAAAAAAGCCTGAAAAACAATAGAATTCCGAACTTTGCACTTTTCGCAAATTGTTACCATGCAGTTTTCAAATTTAGCTGAAACTTAACTACAGCATCTAAATGATATCTCATACCTGAATTCATTTGTTGACAAATGTGTTCTCTCGTTTTACTTTGTTTTCTTGGCTTATAGCTTTTAAAAAAAATATTTTGGAAGAAGTGCATGTTATTATTATATCCATGGCATATTTGGATAAGTTTTTCTTATCATACTTCCATTATTTGCTTCCAATGTGTAGCAGATAATGAAATTTCAACCACTTGTCACCACCACCTTGGGGACCCGGCTGCACTTTAAAACTGTTAGTTTTAAATTAATATTTTCTTAATAGTTTATAAATTGATTTCTAATAAATTGAAATGCGTGTATAAACTTGACTGCACGTATGGATCTGTTTGTCTTTCACAATTCCCTATCAAAGTTCAAATTTATGCCAGTTCTATTTCATCATTAATATTTCACGCAGCTTATACGGAAAGCTGCCAGTGGCGTCCCCTAGAGGATGTCTAGCCCAGTTAATGTTCCCTATGCATATTAATTTTCAGCGCTTTTCGTTGAATGGGTTAAGCTGACGATACGTCCACCGAATTGTCGTATATCATTCCCTGCTTCTGTTTTTATAGCGTTTTAGCCACACATGAATAACGGTAGATAAAAAACTACCCAGACTGATGTTGGGTGGCCATCTTTCATTTGGATCATTTGCGAAATCTACGTGCGCTTTCGTTCTAAAGCGGCTTAAAAAAATAATGGCTCCGAATAATGCAAGCCCCATTAAATCGAACAGTTTTTGTGCATAACATTGGGAAACTTACCAATGAATTATGAGACGGTCTTTTTTTTTAACAATGCGCGCTGTACATTTTGAATTCCCTCTTTTACATATCTATTTTTAATACTCTAAACGGGGAACTTTTAAATCTTCTATCACTGCCCGTGGCAAAGTAACATTGAAACTGATCCTATAATTCGCGGTTGATTAAACCGAAAAGGGAAAGGGGTTTTTGCAGAGACTTTTTCGTTAAACATAAGTATACGTGACACGCTTCTTTTACAGCTTTTCTGCGAAATTTTTACTGGTTTCATGCCTCAATGCTTCACCGTAAATTCGTATTGTAACGATAGCAGACTATTTTTCAGCATTTCATATGAAACCAAATTCAGGGAAATGTTTAAATAAAGTTTTTTACTACACGCATATTTGCGTGCATGTCAACAACTCAGGAAATTGTATCATTGCGCGATTTCAATGTGAGATTCTGAGAGTTCATACGAATAGTTTAATGAACTACCATAATTTAAGACAATAAAATCTCTGCAATGGGCGAAATTTCTTTTTATTAAACGAGCGAACCACAGTTGCTCACGCGTAACTTCCTGTTGTTCAAGTATCATATATGTTGTGGTTCAAGTTATTACTGCACAGTGGAATATGAATTTATGCGCAACGCTTCAATTCTCATTTGGATACCTGAAGGAAGCAATTTGTTTCCTGTCCATAATTTTTATAAGTGCACATTTTTGGACAAATTCGCAAATCAAGATTATAATGCATGTTTATTTTCATTCCAATTGTACCTCGCGCATATTGCTGTACTTGTACATACCTCGAATTAGGCCCCGGGGTAGGTTACATGCATATATATACTCAGACATCATCATCATCCAATAAATCGAACTATAATTATAAACTACTAACTCTGCAGTATTTTACTCTTATTGTGCAAATGTACTCCTTAAATACATCAACTACATTCAACCCATTGTTACATGTATATACTGCAAGCGGCGTCAGCAATCAATGCTCGTTATTATTCAAAGTCCCTCGTTCTTTATTGCCGACTATAAAACAGGCTTATGCACTCTTTTAATCGAATTTATGCTATTTCCCAGACGTGATTTAAACTCTGAAATTCTACTTACAGCGCGGGAATCATTAATTCAATGCCATACTTGTTTTTGAAATATTTATGTCCACGCATATCGAATGCGATCGTAATGGTGCGTGGAAATTTGAATTTCAGTCACTTTTCACTCAATTTCGTGCACTTAGTTATAGCTTATTCCCCCTAAACATGTGGATGCGGTTGAAATGACAGGCAATTATTTTTATTTCATCGTTTTTATAAATATTAAATGTGCAAGCGTATTTGGTTTTGGCAGTTTTAATACCCGCGCCTCGTTTTTTACATATATTTTCTGTTAATTTCTATCATTTTATGCTGCGTCATTACGCGGTTGCCAATATCAAGGACTTGATCAAAATGATTAATCCCTGTGGGTCATGGACTCGGACATCCTCGGCATGTCCCCTGTATCATCTATTATAATTATGCACAGTCATGTTTTGAATAATTTAATTTCGAGGAATATTTAAAGTTATAGCTGAATTATAAATTGATTTTAAATTGGTTTGAGAGAATCGACTAAGATCATCAACTCCAATGTCATGGTTTAAAATTTGAAGTCAATCTTGTGCAGGATACGAACCTTGAATTGAATCGTTTTCATAAAACTACATTATATTGGTTTTAAGTGTAAAATTACTCACTCTTAGTAGAACAGAAAACGCAAAAGTACAGGATGCCAACATCAACAAACTCGAACTCACGTTATTGTCATCGTATGACGAGTAATGCCTAGTGCGCATGGGCCACCAGGCGGAGCTTAATCTACATGAATCCGCATCATTTCCAGAATACCGCTATTAACTCATGAGATGGAGTTTTATATGCATGTATGATATAAAAGTTTATATTGATATAACCGTATATGTACATGTATATGATATCAAAGTTCAAATATTCAACTGTTACATGTATACTTTTTGATCACGTAAGCTATTTTCGTGTGGATAAAAGTGGGAGTTTAATGATTACGTGATGCATGAACGGTTTGATATCCTATTGCAAAGTACATGCATGTACTGAGTGTTATTCGAAGTTTGTTAAATTAATTTATTTTTGGCATATCTTATCAACTTCGCATGTACTTGCTCCTTCATGTAGCAATAACTTTTCCGAAATGCCCACACCTTGGTGACGTGAAGCTTGATATCTACGTTAAACTGTAAATTAAATGTAACTAAATTGGATTTAACCCATATAAGTGTCAAGTTTTAGACCATGCATAATCAACTTTTACAAAGTTACCAAACCCTTTTTCGCGCTATGAAAAGTTCTGAATTTGAACGTGGTTAATTAAACAGAATTCATGAAAGCTATCCATCGATTTCGTTGCACCAATTTGACCTAGTAACATATTTTTCAGTAAAATTTTTTCTTCGACCGCCTTGACTGTTTCTGTACCAGAATTTCATCTACATATATATTGTACGTGCCAACTGCATGATTAATTTGTTGGTACAGTCTTACGACTTAATTAAGAATTGTATGCAAGCTGTCGTAAAATCCTTTCCAAAACTGTTTGTAGAATAATGCAAGAGATGTTTGGCTCGATCTGGTCGAGTAATTGCAAATGTTTCAGGCGCATTTTCAGGATTCTTGAGAATTTTTTTCTTTGCATGGTTTTGTGTGTGCAAAGTTCCAATTTGGATCTGATTGATGTAAAACTTGAAGTACATGGACACGTGTCTTTATTCAATGCGAAATTCCGTGCAGATCTCAAAACAAGGATTCGAAATTGGTGTTTTTCCTGTGCTTCTAACAGGATGCCATTGATTGTTTACGAAGCCACATCAGTTGATGAATTGGTGGGTAAACAGTAACAGTCGGAAATCACCCGAATCTGAGGGATTTCGGTGGAGTTTTTTTTTTATTGCTCTGACCTGACACTTGCCTGCATGAACACGTGTTGCTTTCATGGCTGGGAGATTTCATTTCCTCTAACAAACACTTGGAGCATTTTGATGGATTTTCAAGAGGAGGGTGCCGGTTCTGCCTTTGCCTTTAGCCGTTCATCGCTTTGGTTTTTGCGACAATTGGAGAATCAATTTTATCCTATACATGTAGTGCATCGGCGCTGTCGACCCTCTTGACATGTCTCAATGATCCTCTATGGCTTTCCA
Source organism: Ommatoiulus sabulosus (assembly GCA_034697705.1). Taxonomy (NCBI): domain Eukaryota; kingdom Metazoa; phylum Arthropoda; class Diplopoda; order Julida; family Julidae; genus Ommatoiulus; species Ommatoiulus sabulosus. The sequence goes on along the minus strand of JAQGAO010000450.1, from coordinate 27,190 downwards.
TTGTTCTTAATCAACACTCTGATGCATATAAAGAAGATGGTCCGTTGCGTTAAATAGTATGTTTTTTTGCAGTTCCAAAAGCGTGAAAAGCCTCATTGTGTTCGGCTATTGTCATTGATGCTAGTGATTGCAAATTGTGAACAAACTTGCTGGTGCTGTAAACTCTGCGCAATTTAATTCAGTTAGACAGTCCATATGCAGACTATACGCTTTCGCTTCCCTGTAATGCAATCTACTTTCATTGTCTGTACAGTATTACAGAAAGTTCTTGCTCTCGTTGCATGACTTCCTTGATGCAGTCAATGTTCCTTCTCTAGACCTGCTATAGCTTTTGTGCGTAATGCTGATATTATCAGGCTAGTTTTATTTTTGTAGTTTTTGCTACGACCGAGCTTGCGTGACAGTTTGTGAAAGCCTGCGTTGTGTTCTAGCCTACTGAGTGAGTTTTAATTGCCGTGCGAACATTTGATCGCTGGTACCCACGGGTGGCCATTTTTGTCAAAATTAATTCACGTGTAAAAAGTATGATCCATGTATGGGCTGTTGAACTAGCCTTTATCTGATTGCTGATTTTGCAGGATATTGTTGCCATCTACATGTCGGTTGGAATCTGGTAAACTGAAATACATGTACAATTTTCGGTCCACTGATTTTTGATCCTGAAGTTCGAATTTAGGCAGATGGACAGACTCCTCAGCTAGAGATACTATTTTTTTTTATCAGATCATTCGTTAAAAGCATAAGAAATACCACATGATTCTTGTTCAATTAATCTTTCTGCTATATTCTTGTATGGCCATTCTTGACACATTTTCCAACTCTTGTACAGAATCATGCATGGTGCACATCGCTGTTATCATATTGATAAAACAAAATGATTTCAAACAACGGTAACGTGGATTCATTTATGAATCACTAATGCGATTATTCATTCATCTCGAACTATGCATACAATAAGAAGAACAAATCTAAATGTTGATTATTAATGCTTCAGTGTTTTAAGTAGTTTTCATTTTGCTGTTCACTGAAGCCCACTTGTAGACGATAAAAGCTCTTCAGTTTTAAAACCTGTTGCATTATCCGTTAATGCAAAATGCAAATGCATGTGTCACGTTGGATGATTCAAAATTTTTGTTTGCAAATCGTTTGACATATGACGCCGGTCCCATACGGCTCTGATTGAAAATGGCTTTTAATCTTGTTGTTAAACAAGAGAGGGGAGCAAATAACAGATTGCCCCATGTGTCTCGATGCACTACAAGGGTAGAGGGCTATTCGATGTGAAAGTAAATGGGCGCTGATTGATTAATGAGCGAATGGACTTAAAATAATTAGGCTGCGAAATCAATTACCTAAAATCTATATATACCGTAGTTTGCGCATTATACACTGATGGCGTGAATACATAATTTGATAGAAACTAATATTTTCGACTCACTTATCGACTCGCTGCAGTATTGATTCGCGCAGGACTAGCACATCTGTCAAATATATGAAATAATTGCTGGCGGTTCACCAATTTTCGATGTTATGAAATATTCAGCATTGCGCTGCGTGTTTTTCACTGGAAGTTGACTGGCAAAAACACGTGACAGCCCATGATCTTTTAGGGCAAGCCAGTGTGCCATAAATATTTACTCGTTTGCGAAAAGCGGGAGCTTGTTTAGTACATGTGGTAGATCCGTGTAACGGTTGTTTGTGTTATTTATTAATAAATGTGACAATAATGTCTCAAAACCATGCTTGACAATCTATTCATTGGGGCTTCGGCTTCAACTTATACGATGAAGTAGCTATGCAGTTTTATGGTTTCTTGCGTCTAATTTAATTTGCTCACAGGAAACACATCTATACTTGCAAGGAAGCATATTACTATAGACAATGTTCCTATAACTTTAAATGTCAGAAGCTAGTCTGAGCAACTACTGTCCGCTATTCATTCGAAATCTCAAGAGGTTGACATCCTTGCTCTTCCATGTGAATTGAAATCGTAAAATTTAAGAAGTAAAGCATGACTATTTTCTTATTTTTATTTGCTTTTACATCTTATTTTTTTAATTTTGTCAGTCATTGTTCTATAGGTTTTCTCATATACAGTATAGCCTATAGGCTGTTGGACTAAATCCCAACAAACCCGCAAGCACGCTGTATAGCTTTCAAAATAAAATTATATCCTACCTAAGGTTATTACATTATCGATTTTGTAAACCACGCTCATGTTACGAGTAATCCATGCCAATATATTTAATCAGAATGTTTCTTATCGATGATAATCAACATACACATATAGAGAAGTTATTTTAGTTCGATATGAGCCTCGGGGCATATACTGTACCTTAGATTTCCATTAGGCTTAAGCTTGTGGGAAAAACAAAATTGCAGTAATTTAAGTGCTTTTCATTTTCTGTATAGTCTTCATGCACCGTGTATGCCACAGGTTTTCCAATTTCGTTGCCTGGGACTCCTGAATAACAACGATACGGTTACATATTGTTCATATTTCCCTAGAAATCCATAGTTATGTAATCGATACGTTAGTCTGTAATCTAAATATCACGTATGACGCACTGTCATTGGAGATCAGACATGGGTAAGGTAATTTACCTTCCTGTAATTTATTTCTCGCCAGCTTCTAAGTGATGTATCAAGTTATCTCAACAGATCTTGCTTAGTATGGCGTCATTATTTCCTATTTAAAGACAATATGAATTAGGTAGAGACTACATGCATAATGGTCAGTTCAAATAACAATTTTAGTGTGGGTGTCCCCACGGATATACATGTACATCGTGTGTACCATTGATGGCTTGTGCACTGAATGCCCGCATCAGATGCACATAGGGGCCAAGATTAATAGGGGAGGTATTTCCTATTTGTTTGACTAATGGCGCATGTGTACAATAAAATGGAACTGGTGGCCTTAGTATCGTCTCCTATTTCAGGTTCGTAAACTCTGTGAGGTGATGCGTGCGAGTTCGAAATTGAGATTTGAGAACATCAGATTATATGCCTTTGTGGTTGTCCCCATAAGGAATTGGAACAAATTGCTTAAGTCTCCTAGCAAGACATTTATCTTAAAAATACATGTACAGTATCTTTGCATGTATGCGAGTATATATACATGTAGGTATTTGTTCCATTCCTCCCTAATATGTACACAGAACATAATAAAGAGTATTTGTTGGTATTAAAGGTACACAGAACATAAAGAGTATTTGTTGGTATTAAAGGTACACAGTTTGCTCATTATATGTCATCCTACTATTTGGCAAGTAAACAAGCTCTGTTTTCATAGAACTGGCGTTCAACCACCAGCAAGCAGTATATATAGAAAACATTTACCAAATTTTCAAACTGTTTAACTGTTTCTGGGGGAATGCACATGCACATTGTAAAAGTATAGGTTTGCTGGAGGGGATTCCTGTCATGTTTTTGCCTACTAGGCCTAGTCATCTGAATACGTAATTCATTAGATAAAAACTTTAGAAATTGCCAGCCAGGCTCCCGAAGGGTTGTGATTTATGGTACGAAAATGAACCTGAAGTATTCAGTAGAGAAATATTTGAAAATTAACCCCTTTTTTTTTGCTCAGAGATGGCAGATAGCGATAATCTTTCCCTCACAACTTATACCTACCCCGTGACCTCCGCCCCCTCGCAGGGTCACGCCAGAATGGGCGTTATTCGTCGTTAGCCGTTTATCGGTCAGAGGTTAATTCGGAGTTGCGACGTTGTGGCTCGAGGTTCATGAACTTGGTAGTTTTTTTATGGCAACCTTGCGTGAAGTACGTTGCAAAAAATCCTGAGTAGGCATTTCTTTGCATTTTTCGAGGACTATATGTGTATGACGATACCGTGGAATCCAAAACCTGCACGTACTGCACATATACCTGCTTTGATGTGAATAAAAAAGCCAAATGAATTCACGCTAGATTCTACGTGAATTAATCATTTGGTTTGTCGACGCCCAATTGATGCAAATAATTAATGAGATTCTGCCTGGCTTCAGTCTGGAATTTTTTCCAGTGAAGTTAAGGTCAATGTTTTTACGACGTGAAACTCGAAAAGTGTTTTGAAGCGATTTTCACGAGAAATGCTACTGCCTCTTTTAGTGCATGCGCCTCTTAATCGTTTCATTTTAATTGAGGTTTTTTTTCCTTCACTTTAAAATTTCTGATATGAGAGGAAGAGTCGCTTATCTTTCAATTAATTTGGTTGGAATTGGGGCGCATTTGTAATTGCGTTCATAACATTTTAGCTCATTTATCTAATTTTTGCGACAATTTCCGCCCGTAATTTATGAAGCATTTAATTGACCATGATTCAAGTTTATACAATGTTTGGACAGGCCTGTGTTAAATAAATTGAAATATACAGCCCTTGTTTTGGGATCCATTTGGTTAATAGTCAGCTGTCAACTTGCCACGTTTTAGTGTAGGCCGGTAACATGGTTTCAAGAATGAAATTTGGGAATATAGTACGTGCATAAATGCTGCATTCAAAAGACAAAACGTCAACGGAACGGTATGCATGTAGAACTGAAAATTGTTTCATTTACACATTAGTCGATTTCAAACTTGTTCTACTTTCACGAACCTTAGATTTTTTTAAAATACAGTGAAAGCCGCTTAATCCGATCAACCATTTTATTCGATCGAAACCTTCAGAACGGATTTTTTTTTACTAAACTGCTCTATATGTTAACATTAAATCATATTTATTCATATTTCTGTGGGTTTTATCATGTCTGCGCAGCATTACAAGTATAAAAATGTCTGTGTCGGTATCTGAATAAACTGGTGGTATATACTGCTTATTAATGTATATATATATATGAATAGAAAAATCCGCTTTCGTTCTCTTATTTTTATCTTATTAAGTGGGACAACTTCACTTTATCATCCCATTAAATTAATTGAACGGACTTTGGATTTTATGGGTGGCGTCATCGCTTGAATAGTTCATTCATTCTAGATGTAAACATTAATTTTCAATTACACATCGCTTAGCAATTGCGCTGGCTATTCCGGTGTTTTGTTTATTATTTATGATGTGCACTGTGTACACAGACAGTTAAGAGTTTATAGTTGTATATCCACAACGGAGCGAGTATTTGAGCTCATTCATCAGAAAGATATTGTGATGTACAGGGCCAATTAATACAGGGGCTTTCACGGTAGTTTCTCCATCAAATCCTAGCTTATGCCTTTTTATTTGCAGCCCACAGTATATGGGAATGGGTTTTGGATGGTGTTCCGTCTTGGACTATGGGAAAATTATTCACTCGAGGGGAGGTTAATCTATAAATCCTGTTGTGCAGGGTACGGTACCTTAGTGCGGGGATATAGAATTATTGATGGATCTGGAAGAGGAGGCCGAATTAACGTTTTATGGCCAAACAGGAGATGTACCACCCTCTTGCATGACTACGACGTTCCTGAAATGGCAAATTCATTAGCATGCCTCCCGTTTTTTCTTCTTCGTAATTTTGAGACCTAAACAGGGTGTGTGGAAAAAATAATGTACGCCCTCTGGTGGCTGGGAGGGCCACAGCTTTTATGTCTCACTAATGCCACCGTGCCAGCATTTTTATGCATTTGTGCAACGTTGGCGACATTGCATCGCTAATTGAATTGGGCTGCACGTGGGCGTAGTTTTATCCCAGTAATGGACCCCCTACTATTTTTGTTATCATTCCTGCTGTCCCTCTGGACATGGCCACCGATTTAGCTGGCCTTTTTGCACGCTTGTTTGTTTTTGTTTACTTTATTAAAATGTCAGGTTGATGATGCAATTGCGAGTCCTGGATTGAACGATGACGCCATTGTTTTAATCGCCGTAAATCTTTGCCCAGCTCTTGAACGTTGTTTATTGGTTTACCGCTGCAAATCAGTCGTTACAATTTTAGGTCATGATGGAGTGAAATTTAACAACTGGCGATTTTCATCCAAATTAAGAATACCATACGAACAGTTATTTAAACCTACTCATTTGAGCTTTTTAGTAAACTAAATCGTTGATATTGTAAGTTTTTATCAGCAAGAACCATTCAACATGATTCAATATAATGCATCAAATCTTCTTGACTGTTATTGTAGAAGAGAAAAAAAATGGCTTTCGTTTACTTAAGTGCTATTCATTTTTTAAGAATTTCGGATATTAATTTTATCACCTCCTTGGTTATGCCCATTTAGATATTGTATATTACCGAACTGTACATTGTGTGAAGTTTTCCAATTTGAATCTAGGAATCTGGCAATGTTCACAGCTGTCTGCATGCAATCAGTAAACCCTGCTTTGAGCTCAATTACATTGCATAGCAACATTGGCTATATGTCCAATTTTCGTAGCCAAGAGTCTTTTTTCTTAAACCATGATTTGAAAGGAAAGTGTAAACATTGCACGCTTGCTTATCTTGAATTTTACGGCACTTTTGGCAAATAAAGCAGCGTTATGTTATTGGCCTATAGTCTAAAAAGTATGAATATGCCACCTGTATTTCCCGCTCGAAGGCCTTATTTTGCGTTTCACCTTCCTCATCCGGCCGTTTCTCTGATCGAACGAGGTCATTTTCCAGATCAAAGGATTTATTTGCTCGCGTGTTTTCACCTTTTTTTTTTTATTTTATTCAGGTTGGTGTTTATGCACGCAATACGCGTGGTCTTGTGACAGTATGCAATTTGCATGCTGCTTTGCTCACGTAGGCTGCGTACGAGTACATTAGTTGCTTTTTCTTGTTGATGTCCATTCATGCAGAAGAGTTGCGCGTGCTTGCTTTTTGCGTATTCATTCTACAAACATACTGTACACCGATCAATCATGTCCATCATTTTGTTTGGCAGAACAGAATTCTGGAAATGCCCTGAATTTTTCAAAAGCAATTAGAGCAATTCAGGTTGATAAGCTGGAAATTGCTCAATTATAGATATTGATTCATGTTTTGCCCTCTTTCATTGTAAATGTGCTATATATAGATGGATAAATACATGTAGTATACGCAATTTACTTTTTTTTTTTTGCAAAGATCTGTTGAGATACACCAGGGATGTAACAAAGATGTGATGATCATAACCTATCATCTTTTGAACCTCACAATGAATAGCTTTCCAATGGGCACATTAGAGTTTGATGCTCTTATTTGAAGTGCACGTAAATTGTATCAATTCTCAGCTTGAAATTACAAGTGCTTTTACTGTCCTATACAAGTAAATACGAGAAAATGAGACGTGTAATTAATTGCAGAATTCGTAATTGCCCATGTACCGGTACTCGCAAAGATTGATGATGTTTGTTTCTACAAGGGGTTGTTGAAGTTTTTCCGCGTATTCCAACAATATATGTATATTGTTTGCATAGAATGACAGTTTATGATTTCAGAACCGTTTTTGGAAGCGAGCTTAGATCTAAAGATTATATCTTTTACGATTTTTGGTTATAGTTAAAGTATTTATCAGTAAAATTGTATTTTAAATTCATAATTTACGATAACATCCAGTGAACAACATCACAGTTTGGTTATTTTACAAATGCATGCCCGATTGTAAGCGGTTTCGATTACAAAATAGGCGAATATAAATTGACATTATGACACAAAAGTAGATGAACACATAACGTTATAGGGGTTTATATCCATTTGTTTACTTATACATATGTCATAACAACAATGTTTCTAGCATGTCATTTCAAATACCGCGCACCATGATTACGACTCCATTCAGTTACCTCCCAATTAACGTTTGTTTATGGAGGAAAACAAATAGGTACTTATGTAATTTAATTCTCTCCATATTTAGACATTCATTATCCTTTGGTATTCTCAAGGGTATTCGCAAACTGTAATAATGGAAGGAGATTATTTTAGATGCACATATTGGAGCAATTTCCCCATGGAAAATTTATGTATACCAAACTTATAATTTGCTTGTCGCGTCGGTCAGCTTTAATATTTGATACAAAATTGATCTTTTGAATGCTTGGAAAACATGGCTGTACAATACATCCCATTGCAAATTAGCTTTAGCAAAGACATTTGAAAGCATTCATCAGTTTTGCAAGGCTGATCAGTATTATTTATGCCGTTCCAGCACATTTTCGCGTGCAAGTTTAAACGAGTTAATTTGATGTTGGGTTTGGGATTTGTTTCAATTCAACCGTGACTCTGCACATAATATATCGTTTTTAGCTTATCCAGTTAACATGTTTTATTCATTATTTGTTGGCTGTCATTTGTTATTTGGGACGCTGATGTGCCAAATGAAATACTCTTACCGTTTGCAAAGGTTGAACTTCTTACAGTTGAATGCATGATTACATTGTATGTTGTACATGTGGAATGCGTCCAGTAACATGCACAAGTCAAATAATTGCTGGGACAGTGAAGCCATAAATAAACCCTTGGTTTTGAAATTTAAATGTATACTGTATGATATAAACCTAGCTTTTGTTGACCTGTCAGTTAGCATAAATGTTATTTTGATGCAAATTTTCAAGTATGGCAATGTAAAGCCTACCTGTGGATTCCGAAGTTGAGGGACAAGCTTTTCATATATGGCTTCTATTGATCGAATGCGAATTGTGATCCTGAAGGCCGCCTGTTCAAGTTTAAATTGCATGTGTACATATGCAATTTGTACATTAAAACATTCGAGAATTAGCAACTTGTTCAGCTAATTCCCTTGTCCATATGGTATGAAATGATAATTAACTCATTGCATGAACTATTGTCTGTATAAACCGAGTTCCTTGACATGCATTGAATGACATAGGGTTGTTTGTTATATAATCCCACACAGGATGATGTAAATATTTTTTCTCAAGGGGTGTTATAAAACAATATTCTGATACTTGACGAAACACAAACATCGTGCGTATAGGCCTACTGTAGATGGAATTTTATTTCAGTACAGATTTGACTGATTAACATTACAGTATATACATGTACTGTATTTATGTTGGAGGTCATTTGGAAATTCTGCTAAGAAAACAACTATGTAAATAGTAACTGTGCTGTATCTGCGATAATAATTCGGATAGATAGAGCTTGTATTAATTAACTTTGAATTTGATATCTATTTTGATCAAAACCACAGAGTCAAAACCTCAATGGACTGACAAGTCATGGCAGTAAAGTTTCATTTAAGTTCAACGCGAATCCATCGACATCTAGGCGGGTCGTTGGACTTTGATGTTAGAATTGTCAGCGTTTCATTCGGCGCTTCATGGTTTCTTTGAATTTTCATCCTGAAACTAAAATACCACTTCGTTATAGGGCTCATTATCCATTGAATGCAGTGATTAACTTTAATATATGCTACAATTCCATAGACTTGGACAAATGCCCGATTAATGACCGGATGAAGACATGAATCGGTTTGGAGAAGGCTTTTTATAAAAGGATTTAGTCAGAGCAATTATCTTGCTTTCGTATATCAGTGGTGTTTTTAGACAACTTTAGAGGATGAGTTATTAAGGCAACCCATTTATTATATGATTAAAAGGCTATTCCTGCTCGGAATATGAATGACATGATTGTGTTACTGTTTTGAATGCAAAAGATGATCCCTTCAATGGTCAATCTTTGGCCAAATATTCACAATATTTATGAAGATCGATATTGTAAATGTACACATGGCAAAAACAAGTATGAAAACAGTTTGAAAATTGCTGTTTTCGGGAAAAATAAATGGTGGAGATCTTTCAAAGTACATGATAGACTTACAGTACATGGATTATGTAACAATTCAACCAGAAGTTTTTAGAAATAAATAAGTTAATTTTGATTGAATAAAAACGACAATTCCATGGCAAAAGAAGTATGGAAACATTCTCCTACACTGGTAGAATTATGGCCTGTGCTGCCCCCCTGCGCCCTTAAGCCCCTACTGCCAACCAACCAACTGGTAGAATTTGCTAATTTCTGGTCATTTGGTTATTTTTTACCTAATGAATTATGATGATTTAACTTCTGGGTCTATGGCGCAGTACTGCGCCATAGTTCTGCAAAGTTCTGGTAAGTTCTGCAAACCCTTTAGTTCATAATGGCTTAAACTAAATGAGTTCTGGTTTGCAATGAGAAAATAGATATTCAAATGAATTTTAGTGGAAATTTAATATCGAGAATTGGCAAATGAATTGAACTATGGCAGTACAGCTACAGTATGTATATAAAATCTCAAAAAACAAAGAAGAGACGGGAAAAGTCATAAACTCCGAACAAGCAATCCATGTAAACTATCTGTCAGTGAAAAACGGCAGGTTGTTAGATTTGCTCTGAATAATCCAAAAAAGATCTTTATAAATGTTTGGCAAACACATTGCGTCAGCATCAGGGAAGTTTGGGACACAATAAACTATCAGAAGTATTATAAATTGTCCACACATAAAAGGACCATGGCTGATTTGTAACTCACAAAATATCCTCATAAACTTAAGCATGGGGGTGGCTGTGGAATGGTTTTGGGGCTGTATGAAATACAGAGGAGTTGGAAATTTGGCATAAGTACATGTATGATAATTTGTAGTGTTCCAACTTTCCCTAGCTGATGCTGACGCAATGTGTTTGCCAAACATTTATAAAGATCTTTTTGAATTTTTTAGAACATATCTAACAACCAGTATAAAAGGGGGTTCACATGCTATTTTTTTTTTTGCAGTGAAAAGATCATTTTTATTTTTTTTAAATGTTTTCCTATTTTTTGCAAATGTTTTGTTGTTACATAATACATGCAACGCACTAAATATAATACATGTGCGTTTTCAAATGTACTACATTTCATTTACCTGTGAACAAGAAATATCTTAGTGCTCACATACTTTTTTTTGCCAAGTGTTTCTATTAATGAATTTTGGGGAATTAGCATTTAGTATGCAAATATCATTGGCACGTGTAGTGACAATTTAGCGGAATTTGCTCATTTGCATACGCGGCGTAATACAACAAATTCAGTCAAACTGAATACAATAAACAGATTTGTTTCAATTTTTTTACGTACATGTAAATACAATTTGTAATTTCATTGACAGATCAGTACGTCATAATCAATTTGCACAACAAAACTAACACATTTAGCCAGTTGAACAACGAACTTACTTCTATTTATCTGTTTCACAGAAAGAATGCATAGGCTACAAATACAATTAAGCAAGTTATGTTCGTAAATCTCAGTTTTGAAAATATCCGTAAATTCGTTGCGTTTAAATACATCTTCAACTAATTGGCAACTCGAGGCCCTCCTTGGATTAACTCGATTCTGATATTTCCAGTAGATTAATTAAAAGCAGGGCTATCTTTCATGGCTCCCCCGACATCGTTCAGATTGCTTTATTTACAGGGGCCGAATGTTTGAATTGTCAGTCCTTTTTTAGCAGCTGAAAAACACGGGGATTAACAGAGTTACTGGGATTAGATTCATTGGAACAGAAAGGTTGGCATCCTAAGCCATATTTTACGGCATTAGCTCTTGCTGTGTTAAAAGGGGTTGATGAAGGCAGGGTAATTTGCCTAAGTGGAGGGGATTTATCAAATTCGGACTGGAGCAGGAGTTCTGTCCGGGATTTACGCTCCTATAGATCAGTTCCTTGAATTAAAATACTCTTGGAGTCCATAGATCTTACGGATTGATCCAAATGTTCTTTCATCCAGCTGCCAAACCCTGAGTACAGTTTCTCATTCAGTGGCGACCAGGAGTTTTAATGTTTATTCGCACAATGGGGGGAGGGGGATACAATCAGTTCATGCATTTTTGCCTATTGAACTCCCCTATTTGGGCAATTTATTCCTGTCATGTATCCCCCTTCTCGTTAAACTTCCAATTAATGAAATTTCAGCAACGCATGCAACAGCATTGGTGCACAAGGCATGGATAATGAATGACATCACCGGCTTTTTACCTAAAAAGTTGGCTCGGAATTGGCTGGATTAGGTATGCCCTTGCTTAGAAGTAAAACATTGCTGCACTAAAACTGGCATGAATCACAATTGTATTAGTTCCCCGATATCATTATCGAAACAGGGTTTAGATCCCCTCTTCCAAATCAGGATTCTGGTCACCAGGATTGATGTGATGTTTGTAATTGCTCTACACTTTTGCAGAAACTTCTTACCGTCACATTATTTCGAAATTCTGGTTGATTTATATTAAAGGAATATCTGTTTCAATACTGAAACGTTTCTATTGCTTTTTTAGGATAACTGAACAAGATGTTCATCAAAGTTACTTAACTCATCATCCCAAACATAATCATCACACTAAGAAGCCCAGAAACGAAGAGGACGACTGGGGAAACACTCTTCTAACACCTCTGGAAAAGAAATATCCGTCCAGTAAACTTCGGCAGTTCTATAAAAGGGCTGTAACTGAATCCCACAGTTTGCTTCGCCCTGTAAGTAACAGGAATTTTTCATTCAGGGTCTATTTATTTCTTATTTATTACATGAATTCATTAAATTAATAACAAATCTTCTAGCATATGGCTTCAAATAATGAGATTTTTGTTAAAAATCTTCTAGCATATAGCTTCAAATAATGAGATTTTTGTTAAAAATAAATTGTTTTGCAATGATAGGGGATGGGATATGTTTTCGACAGTTCCTTTGGAACCTTGACTTTAGATTAATAAAAGCAAAAACTGAAAAGAACCATTATATGGTTCTATTTATTATGGTGATTCGTAAATTGACTTTATAATTATGAAATTGAATAATGAATTATGAACAATTTAACACTTCATGTCGGAACATTTCTTCCTGAAAATGTAGAATTTAAAAAGTGATAAATGATACTGTATATGAAATACTACTATGTATATTGTGTATTGTAAATAAAGTTCCACTAAAGTATTGGTCTATTCTAGATTATCTACAATTCGCCACAAAGCCCTGAATTTGATTTACTTCAGTTTCAATTCTCCTGTGATGAAGATGTTCCAATTGGAACAAAACTCCTCCAAGGTATGTATAAACCTGTCCATCTTTGCAGCTTGTGACTTAGCAGCATTATTACTGTTCTCAACTCTTAATCTCTTATCGTGTCACAGTTTACTATACAAATAATTCTATATTATCTTGATTAGTTTTTTGAAAAAGCATACATTTTTAATTTGCTTCAAATGCCAGATCACCACCTCAATGACACCATAGCGTTTTACTTCCAAGACAATAACTTTCTGAGCTCCCATAATCTTGCATATTCAAATGTTGAATGCGGGTCATTCGGACACGTACTTTTATGGGATGTAGTAAAGTTTTTAATTGTTAACGCGTCGTCTAACGTAAGTTATAATTTGGGGTGCTTCCATATTTGGTTGATAGCGTTTCTAAAAATGCTCACCTTCTGTTCTTGACAATTGTCTAAGATAAGGGAAAAGTTTTTAAATGAATTATGTGTGTGGTGCAAAAACTTTTAATGTAATTTCTATAATTAATCATTCTATCATCCTACATGTATATTAAACAAGAACGTTGCCTAACTACATTACACGTTGCTAGCTTGCTATTTTTCTGTTGATCATTTTTCAGTTGTAACTGTATAATGCAATGATTCACCGTGTTATTCAATGTTGGCACATGTAATATCCATGCAAATCCTGTAACATAAAACTTAAAATCTTATTTTTTTTTAAGTTAAAGCTGCACCTCGGACACAAGGCGAAAATGTGACATACTCACTGTCCACCTCCAATTTCACCATTGATAATGAAGGAAACATTAGAACGGCTATGCGTCTGGATGCTGACTTTAATGGGGCTTTGTATACATTCAACGTCACGGCCAAAGGGTCCCAAACTGATAGTCCAGGGTTGACCTCTGTCCGCATCTACGTCACCAACAAAAACGACGAATCTCCAGTGTTCAGCCAGGATATCTATCCTGCTCGGGTGGACGAAAATGCAAAGTCCAACGCTATGGTTGCAACAGTTGTGGCCACAGATAAGGATGGAGACCAGGTGAAATACAGCCTTAACCCGGTAACTGGAGTTCCATCAGACATGTTTGTCATTCACCCTGATACTGGGGTTATACGCCTTGGTCCAGCTAAGCCATTTGAGAAGGATAGCTACGAGCTGAACGTTACAGCTACAGATGATGGATCCTGCTGTGCAGATGGAGGGAACTACATCCATACTGGACATGCTCTGGTCATAGTTAGCATCATCGATGTCAACGATCACAAGCCCAACTTTACTCTCTGTGGGACATACTTACCGAGTGTTAAAGAGAATGAGCCTGTTGGCACTTCTGTGATTACGGTTAGTGATTTGCACAACTTTTGGATTGACCCATCGATGTAAAGAACTTATAACAAATAATTTAGGCTCTGAGACATGTAAACCATTTGCAACTTTCTTTCTTTTTTTTATTTCTATTTAAAAAAAAAAAGGTGACTGCAGTAGATGAAGATCGGGGTGAAAACGGTCGTGTAGAATATGAGTATGTCTCAAAAACGGGAGAATTTTTCAGTGTTGACAAAGATACTGGGCTGGTGACAACTAATAAGGCATGTCAAGTTAAAAAAATTCCACTATTACAACTGCATACTTTACTCATTTATAAAAATAATGCTTATTTATGTTGCTCATTGTCATACATTTATTACAAATAGAGGTTTGATCGAGAAGGAGATGATGGTAAATTTGTGCCCATTACAATTACCGCTCGGGATAATGGCATCCCACCCTTGGAAGGAGTGTGCCTATTTAAAGTCATTATTGAAGATGTAAATGACAACAAGCCCATGTTTGATAGGAAGTCGTACAACGAAAAGCTTAAACAAAGTACTTCGGTGGAATCTGATGTGTTACGGTTGTCAGCAACTGATGACGATGCCGATAACAATGCCCGCATCATATATAGCTTGCAACCTGATGCAAGCGACAAGGACGCATTGGATTATTTCAGTGTTAATGCTGATTCGGGTTGGGTTTCGTTAACGAAAAAACTTGGTGGGGTATGCTACCTTATTTTTATTTGTTTATTCTTGAATTGATATAGGGACTGGTATCCCAATTTTTTATGGACATTGTATTATATAATTCTCAATTCAATATGTTTTTTTTTGAAAACATAGAAAAAAGACTACACGTTTATCGCAGTAGCAACAGATAAAGGAGAGCCTCCATTAAGTAACAGCGTCGAAGTTACTATTACAATTGTTAACAAAGAAGCTAATCCACCTTCGTGGAAGCATATAAGCGATGATGTAACAGTGGTTAAAGAAAATGAAAACGAAGACACACCAATTCTGAGAATAGGGGCTAGGTCTGGACTTAGTTTCAAATGTATGACACTGTCATTGTTCAGGGCATAAAATTTGAAATAATTTTTTTTCCTGTTCATAGTTCTGGAATTGCCAATGATAATCGTGTCACATATAAGCTTATTGATGGAAACACAGCTCAAACCAATAAGAAACAAAACTTCTACCAGACTCCTGACACCGATGAATATGGAAATAATATTGCTGTTATAAACATCAGGAACTCTCTTGATTATGAAGATGTAAAAGAATACAACCTAACCCTTAGAGCAGAGGTAATTAAGTTTCACATTTATTCAGTCAATATTTGGTGATTAATCAGTGCAACTCATCCTCACTCCATACAATTTCAGAATGCTGCTGGCCAGTCTACTGAGAAAACTGTGTATATCCAAGTAGCTGATGTAAATGATGAGATACCCCAATTCATTGATCACAATAAACTCTCGGTACTTGAAGGAAAGCCTATTGGAACAGAAGTTGGTCAATTGAACGCCATTGATAAAGACAGCACACCAGCTTTTAGCGAGGTCTTTCATTATTTTAAGATTGTGTACATTATTGGCCTACTCATAATTTTTAAATATTATATTTTTTTAATTCTGTGGCTTGATGTTTTGCAGGTGACATTTGAGCTGGTTGATTCTGCCAATGGCCCATTTCGCATAGATTCAAGAACAGGAAAGATAACTACAAATGACAGATTTGATCGCGAAAGGAATCAGACAATTCAAATTCGTGTTAAAATTAAAGATGGAGCTCCTTCTGATCGCCGCAACATGAAGCCTGGTGAACCCAATTCATGTAAGCAGTCAGTTACCAATCCTGTATATTTACCCGAATGTCATTCATTCTGATCCTAAACATTTATCATTCTACACAGATTAATTTTTAAAGTTTTAATTACTTTTGGAAGTCCCCCCAACTTAATTCAAAATAGTGGTGAAATTAAAAAAAACAAATTGCGATAAATATCTAAACATTTTCTTGCCATCTTTCTATTTTCTTATAGCTTGACTGCCATATTTATATTTCTTTCAGTCATGCAAGATTTTCATGTTTCTATTGGAGATATCAATGACAATGACCCGGTCTTTGAAAAAACTCTGTATCAAGCTGAAGTGAATGAAAACGAGGACAAGGGACATTTTGTGGTCACTGTCCTGGCAAATGATAATGATGAATGTGAGTAATTTTACTAGCAAACATTTTTTTAAAAAATATTGAATTTTCCAACATGTTACAATTGGAGTGCATATTTAAAATAATTGGAAACAGTTTTAAAGCTTTGGCCTTGCTTCAGATTTAGCGGTTAAAAATGTTCCGCATTTTTAAAATCTACATTTAGTACTTTCGATGTTGTTTAATCCATTACGAATTCCTTCTATTTTTAACAGCGTCCAAACTAACTTATGACATCACTGAAGGCAATATTGGAGGTGCCTTTTCCATCAATAGTGGAACTGGAACAATCTTCGTAGCTGGAAACTTGGATTATGAAAGTGATATTAAATTGGTTGGTTTTCTTGTTTTATTCTAATTTCGATAAGCACACCATGTTAAAATTTATTTATTGAATAATATGTTCAGCTTATTATGTGCTAGTTATAATTATTTTTCTGTTTCACTGCAAGTATACATTAACGGTAACTGTATCTGATGGCCTGCATTATAACACAACAAAAGTTGAAATCGGAGTCCTGGATTTGAATGATAACCCACCAAAATTTGGACAGTCTACTTACGAAACCACAATTTGGGAGCGGGACTTGTCAAATACAACTGGTCTTCCTGAGAATATTGTGATGGTAAGATATAAATTTTCTTTTGCCCTGGAAGATCACAAGCAATTTGTTGTGCTCATATTCGAATTTCTGACTTGGCATCAATATATAGGTTTCAGTTACTGATGCTGATGAGAGCAGACCAAAAGAATTCGTTTACTTTTTAACTGGACAAGCAAACGAAGTTGGCCTTAATGGAAAGCCAAGCTTTGAAATAAACAATGAAGGGCAAATTGTACTTAATGTGGTAAGTAATTCTGGTTCTGTAAACTTTGGTTTGTTTTACTACTAACTCAATATTAGATTTTATCTGTGGTTTAATAAAGCGTTTAAATGCCAGATGGAAAGTAAAGCTTTTAGAAATTTTTAGAAACTTGATAAATTAGGATGAATGCTGAAGACGTTTTGAGGATTTTGTTAATGAGTGGTGCTCACCATATTCTGCTATTTGTTTTATAAAAAAACTGAGCGACTTATGCTGTGAACTAAATTACATCATCCAAAATGAAAAAAACAATGTTGTTTTGTTAAAAACTCTGCAAAATTTGCAGTGGCAATCATGTTTAATAAAATTAAGGTCGCATTATGATGATTTCATTATAATTAATAATGTATTGCATAATGTTGTCCATGTTTGATTATTAAGACTTGCTTTTTCAAATTTGTTTCTATTGTTTTTAAATGAGTCTAATGATTTACATGCATATGTATCCTTGTTGTAACCTCAGTATTTTTCACTTTGTCATTCACACAATTAGCCTTTGGACAGAGATCTTCCAAACGGTCGTCCAACGTGGAGGTTTAATGTTTTTGCCCAAGATGAAGGGGGCAAAGCTGGATCCTTGGATGGAACTGCAGAAGTTGTTGTCCACCTCAGAGACATTAATGATAATGCTCCTAGTTTTCCAGAATCAAGTTATGTTGGAGCAGTGAACGAAAATCTACCAGAAGGTATATTGAAATACTATTCCAACTAGTAATCAAAAAATAAAGTTGGCGTTTTTGTAACCCTTTTGTTGTGCTTAATTTGTAGGAGCATCTGTAATGATTATGGCCGCCATTGACAATGATGACCCTAGTGAAGGTGGCAATGCCATCCTAACTTATGAAATTTTGAACAATATTGTGGAGGATGGAAAAAATATTTTCAAGATTGATCCCACTACAGCCCTCATTACTACAAATGTGGGCAATTTGGACCGTGAAAGAGTATCAGAATATGTCATTCAAGTTGTAGCAAAGGATGGAGGTGGCTTAACAGGTATTTACTTGTAAAATAGTGTGATGATTTATTTTCAATTCAAAGGTTTATTAATAATTAAAATAGCGCAGTATACATGTATTCTGGAGTCTGAAGTATTATTGTTAATGAAATGTTTGTTATAACATCTTTTTTAGGTACTGGCACAGCTACAATATCTATTGATGATGTAAATGATAGTCCACCGAAATTCTAGAAACCTGTATATAACATCACAATTACTGAGACGTATGGAGCTATTATGCCCAAGGAACCAATATTGGTTATCAACGTTTTGGATGCAGATCTTCCTACAACAAACAACAACTATTTCGAAATTGTACAAAAAAGTGGCCCTGGTTATGATCTCTTTAGTGTTATAAGTAGAAACAATCATGTACAACTTATGGTGACCAAGGAATTGGACTTTGAGAATGAGGAACACCGCAAGGGTTTTTCATTCCAAATTAAAGTTAGCGATATGGGGCCAAAACCATCGAATCCTGACCACATTGCCTACTGCACAATAAACATTATTATCACTGATGTCAACGATAATTTCCCCAAATTTGACGTGGAGAGGCAAAATGTTTCCGTTAAGGAAGATGCTCCAGTTGGAACATCAATTTCCAAATTCCATGCAACTGATGCAGACAATTTTGGAAAGTCCAAAGTTAGGTTTGTAATTTTCAATGTTTTTTTCACATCTATCCATCCCTTTAGTAAGGTTAACCCTTAAACTGGAACATTAATAATGAATAGTAAAAAAAATATTTTTAATGCATTTTTTATGTATCAACAGTCAATATTAAAAGTCAAAAAATACGTTTGGAATTTTTTTTTCTTCATATGTTTTAGCAGATATCAGTATGTAAGGGAAGAGGGAAAAAAATTAAAAGATACAATGCTTGTTTTAGGGGGCGACAATCTTAACGTTTTAAATATGTTTGTATAGCTATGCCATCGATCATGTCACGAATCGACAGCGACAATTTGTTATTGATGGTGAAGGAACAGTTACGCTTCAACGTCAACTTGACAGAGAAACTACTTTGAGGCATGTTCTTCACATTTTAGCCATCGATGACGGTAAGCAGTTTTCTGCAAACAATTGGATAAGAAGTAAAGAGAGCCAATTGAAGACTACGATCATTTTATTTATTTATTTTTTTTCCATTTAGGCGCTCCTTCAAAAACTGCAACAGCAGAGTTAACCGTAAATGTGTTGGATGTGAACGACAATGCACCACACTTCAAGGAGGATTATCGACCAGTCGTGCCAGAAAATGAAGATCCTCCTTTGATGGTTATTGAAGTGGAAGCTTATGACCCAGACGACTATGCAGCTGGCAATGGACCTCCTTTTAAATTTGAATTGGCTGAATCTGCTTCCGTGAGGATCAAAGATTCGTTTAGATTGGAATTTATTCCTGGTACGTGAAAAAATTAACTTCACTAGTTTTTTATGATGTAATTAGAAGGCCCTATAAATTCGTTAACTGACATTATACATGGGAAAGTTAAGTGAATTCAAAATTGGCAATATTTCTATTCTATGGTGAGAATGTTATGAGTCGCCCTGCACATGTTTTTGTATTTAATCTAAAGCTATTAAGAATTCCTTAATTATCAAAAAGAAATTTTTGAAGTGCAACTCGCAAATTTCTGGTATAAATTGCAATTTGCTGGAAAAATTTAAAAAAAAATGTACTAAAAAGATTGTGAGCTGTTTTCATATTGTATGAAGTACACATTTCACAATTTGAAATTATGAATGGAAGGAATAAAAGTTAATATTGCCAAGTTGAATAAGTAATTTTTGGATTTGGAAAAAATTGAAAAAACTTTTGAAACTTACACCTGATGCATATATCATATAAATTTTCAATTTCAGCTAGCATTCATGAAGGTTCGGCCAAAATATACACAAAAGTGAAGTTTGACCGTGAAGAACAAAAGGAATATTTAATCCCGATCGTGATAACAGACTCTGGAAGTCCACCCATGTCTGCAACAAACACATTAACTGTTATTATTGGTGATAAAAACGACAACACGATGAGAGATGGCAGTACTGATATATTTGTATACAACTACAAAGGTATAATTTAGCCCCACTTATGGATGTTTCTTCTAAAAATGATATGTTGTTAACATCCCTACTAATTTTCAATGCAGGTAAAGCGCCCGAAGCCGAAATTGGTCGGGTTTATGTAGACGATAAGGATGATTGGGATTTACCTGACAAAACATTCGATTGGAAGGATGGAATTGAACACGAGCATTTCAAATTGCTCAAAGATTCTGGGACCATAGTAATGAAAAATGGAACCAGGGGAGGCAACTACATGCTTCATTTCCACGTGGAGGATAGATCCAGAGATGAGAAGGCCACTGCTACAGCAAATATAACAGTGAAGGAAATTTCCGAAATGGCTGTGTTCAGCTCTGGTTCCATAAGAATGGCTGGCATAACTGAGGAAGAGTTCATTAGCGTCTGGGATTCAAAGGTCGGAAATATATTTTAACTTTATTGTTATATATATTTAGCTTTTTAGAAATTGTGCAGTTTCTTGCTGTAATCATTTGGATACAAAAATGGTTGACCTGTTTTTCCTAATGCATCAAACTCGTGAATTACCCGCAAATTGTTGTCAGCTTTAATGTTTAACTAGAAGTCGATCAAAATCCAGAAGTTTCAGTCAGCTTGAGAAAATGATCCATTGAAAGTGCATGAAATTCTCGAAATAATTTTGTTATAAAATTGTCTTCTCGATGAATTGTCTTTCATTATTACAGATTCTCCAGTTTTTCATTTGAAGGTTGAAGATTGGCAAAAACTCTTGATAAAACATACATGTATAAAGTTTTAACTTTATTATTTAGGAAAATATGGAAATCAAGAGCAAATACAACATCATGAGGGAAGCTATTGCCAAACGAACGGGTGCAGAAATCAACAACGTTGACCTCTTTACCGTGAAAAAGAAGCTAGTGCCCGGGACGCCTATTTTGGATATACGGTTTTCCGCTCATGGTTCTCCATTTTATAAGCCAGAGAAAATCAATGGACTTCTGTCAGAATCCTGGAGCGATGTAAGTGTTCTTGTATTTTAATTTTTTTTTCTAATAAAGTTTAATATTAATATTTACTTCCATTTGCAACAGATTGAGAAAAACGTCGGCGTCAACATTACGTTGATTGGCATCGACGAATGCATTTATGAAAACCTGAATTGCGAGAGTAGTTGCAGCAATGAATTGGTTGCCACGGAAACACCTTATGTCGTAAATGCCAATAGATCCTCCCTCGCTGGGGTTAATTCTGAAGTCGTTGCAGCTTGTACGTGTAGAGCACGTAACTTTTCTAACTTGGAAAATTGTGGCACTATTAAATGCTTCAATGGTGGAACTTGCTTGACTTTACCTAATGGCAATTCTTTGTAAGTGGTAGTGTTTAGTCTGCCTTTTAAATGTATATAAAAAGATACAATCTAATACATTTTTTTTTAAATTTTCATTTTAGGTGTTATTGCCCACCTGGTTTCAATGGTCCCAGGTGCCAAAAGACCAGCATTGGATTTGAAGGTGCTGGTTATGCGTGGTTCCCACCATTCCAGCAATGCGAACAATCCCACTTCAGTCTGGAGTTCATTACGCAAATGGCAGATGGACTCTTGTTTTACAATGGCCCAGTTGCAAATCCAGATGCTAACGAGGTTCTTGTTAGAGGCGAGTTATTGTATTACTTTTTTACCATTTAGTTGGGAGATAATGGTTGTATGCATATGGAAATATATGATTAGACAATGAAATATTAGAAAACATGGCAACAATCACCAGATTTTCGCAGATTTATTCGAACTTTGTAAGCTGGTATGGTTTTTTTTCGTCAAATATGGAGAATTTTCATGAATACTTTCTTCTAAATAGATTTCATATCTCTCGAGTTATCGGGTGGTTTCCCAAGACTGCTAATTGACTTTGGATCAGGCACTTTGGAGTTGAAAGTTGAGGGCAAGAAACTAAATGATGAGGAATGGCACACCATTGATGTTTTTTGGGCTCCAGAAGTTAGTATTTTCTTAACGTTTAATAAATTTGTACTCACTTGCATGTAACTGTCTACATTTCTTTTATCGATGAAATTTCAGACTGTCAGTCTTGTGGTTGATTACTGCGAGGCTGGATCAAGGGATGACAAGGAAGATTCGAGTGAACCGCCAGTGTTCGACCGTTCAACCTGTGAAGCCAAAGGAACAACACCTCTGTTTAACGAATATTTGAACGTCAACGCACCTCTGCAAATCGGAGGTGTTGCTCATCCCAAATTGACGTATTCTTGGGACCACGAACATACACGCACTGGTTTCATTGGGTGCATCAAGAACGTCATGCTAAACAGCGAGCTGTACGATTTGGGAACGCCTGCACACCACTTTAATTCTCAACCGGGTTGCCCATTAACTCAAATAAAATGTAAAGAGAATGACATAGTGCCTTTTTGTGGAAATGGAACATGCGTTGCCTCAAAATCAACTTTGCAATGTGATTGCAAAACTGGATTTACTGGTGACAGATGCGAGCTAGGTTAGTAGACTTCATGATTATGCAGTCATTAGACAAAGAAAAGTGCCATTGATTGTTTTCTTTTTGTTATCATGTTTAACTCTCACTTATACAAAAATGATGTCACATGACATTGTTTGAAACTACCAGACTATACTTATTTATCTCTAGGAGAGAATAAAAGTTCAACTAATACTTAAATAAAACTAAAGAAATTAAATCGACAATTATTAGTACAAACCTGTCTAATTTGTGTTATTATGCTTAATCAAAACTTGTTCTTTGTTTTCTTAGAATCTCCTCAAGTCTCAATGGATTGGGATAGCTACATAAAATACAACGTGAAATTCATTCTTGATAATTTCAAAACTGGAATTATGTTACGCTTCCGTACTTATGAACGATTTGGAGAATTATTCCACGCTTTTGGGAAAGACTTCAAGGAATATTTGATATTGGAGGTATTCATAACGTTTATTCCCCTATTCTTCAGATGACAATTTTTCACTCTATATTAACAGAAATGTTGTTGACATAGATACGCAATGGGCATCTTCTGTTCCAATTTAACCTGCGTAGTTCTGGCCCTCCTGGTGAGCTATGGCTTACCAACGTGCCTGTGAATGATGGCCAATGGCATTCTGTGCAACTGGCCCGGTATGGAAGTCGGATCTCAATTGCTTTAGATGGCGGCGAAGGGCGACGGTTCAATGAGACGCTGAGATATGAAGGTTTACGGCAACTTATCGACTTCAAACACGACGATGTGTATGTTGGAGGCCACGTCATAGATGGGCAAGTAAAGAATGACTTCAAAAATAGTAAGTTTGATTTTTTTATTTAAAATGTCAAGAATTTGATGTACTTCACTTGATGGTCAGCTCAATCTGAATCTTCTTATACATTTAATATGCAGTACTTTTAAGTACTGTGCCACAAAATTAATTTCCTTTGTAATTTTAGAATACAAGTAACAAATGTTTGGCTATTACATAATTTTATTTTTAATGTTATTTTTTATTGTTTTGAGTTCTTGTTTAATTTCAGTTGTTATAAGCATACAATTTGTTTTTAGGTTGTGTTAGCGATATTCGCTTTGACTCCAGGTACAAACAGCTGCCAATTCCACCAGTCACAGAAACCAATAAATATGCTGATGCAATGAGTCAGAATGTCCAAGGCTTTTGTCCAGAAATTGAAAGCTGTCTCACTGTGCTTTGTCCTGATGGTATGGAATGCAGCAACTTTATGGGCATGGTTATTTGCAGGTATGTACCAATGGTCCGTTATACATTTTGCCAAAAAAGTTGATTATTTATGTAACGTTTTTAATGTTCAGCTGTCTGGTGGGTTACGTTGTTGGCCGTGAAGGTGTATGCGTCGATTACAACGAGTGCGATAATTTCCCATGCAAAAATGGTGGCACTTGCGAAAACACTGAGGGCTCCTTTATGTGCCATTGTCCAGCGCCTCATACCGGCGAATACTGCAACTCATTGACAGAAGGAAATCAAACTGTAGCGTTGGGCTCGGGGGCCCTGGCAGCAATTTTAATTTGCGCCCTTGCACTTTTAAGTAAGAATGTTTAATTTGCTTATTTTTATATAAGTATTTTTGTTTCTCAAATGGTGGACCTAATTTTCATGCCTTGTTCCTTTTAGTTCTTGCCTTGATTCTGGTAGTGTACAGCAGAAAGAAGAAAACGAGTCAAAATAATTATTTGCAAGACGATCCGCGAGAAAATATAATTAATTATGATGAGGAAGGTGGCGGGGAAGAGGATCAGAATACATATGACCTTGGCGTTTTAAGAGCTCAACTAGATGGAATGCGAGGATCACCAATGGGTCCGAAGCCAGGGCCCGAACAGCGCATGGCTATGCCACTATCTAGAGCTTGTAAGTAGTTTTCAAAAATGTTGCTGTTTGTTACTAGTGCGATGGGATTGTAACACTGTCATGAGTATATTTAAAAATGTTACAGTTATATACGTTATATACAACGTGTCGTTATATGTTGCAAAGCATTTCTTGGTCCGAAATTCATGTTAAAATACTAGAATTTCAGACTGATAAATATTTCTCAAGTTTGTTCCATTCCCATGACTGATTCTATAGTGTGGTTTTAGATGTAAATCCTTGAATGTGTGACTGTAGAAAAAAAATAAAATGGAAGTTTATATATAATGAACTGCAGAAAGTTATCAGAAAAGGTATAATGTCACAAAATTCATGAATAAACTTGCCTTTCTTTTCAGATTCTCCTGGAAGCGAGCCTGACGTTGTTGACTTTATCAACAACAACTTGGGAAAAGCTAATGATGACCCTGATGCCGTTCCAACTGACGACTTAAGGAATTATGCATACGAGGGTGCTGGCAGCACCGCCGGGTCGCTCAGCTCGTTAGCATCTGGCACAGATGACAATGAACAAGACTTTGATTACTTAAACAATTGGGGCCCACGCTTCCAAAAACTGGCTGACATGTATGGGCAAGGGGAAAGTGAAGAGGAATGAACGTTCCATTCCGCGCTCACAGGGAAATCAATCAGTGGAGTCTCTTAACAGAAAGCACCAAAATCGTTGTTGAAAGAGCAGTTTTCTTCAGTATACCTGTGCCTTCGAAAAAAGCAAGCTCTTCACTGCCAAATCCTAATTGCCAATCATACAAATTTGATACCAAACCAGAAAGGAATATACAAGTTGTTATGCCGTTTGTTGTCTTGTCTGCAAGGGAGACTGTGTAATTGTACGTGTTAAGTGCAAAATGTGTGCTCTTTTAACCTAGAAAAATCATTTGAATTTTTTAACTGACAAGCCTTATTTGGAGCCTATTTTGGATATTGAGCAATTTATATGTGTGCTTATTAATTCATAAGCCACCACAAGGTCCCAGAAATGGTTCTGGTAATAGGGCTGCTAGAATATATGTGCTGTTTGCACAGTTTATTTAATGTTTAATAAGGTATAGCACTTAGCGAAGTGATTTTTGGTAATTCTGTGTTTTTATCAATGTTTGATGGCGTTTTAAGTGATAATTCCATGCAGGCATCTTGATAGTTGTTTCATGAACATTTTTAAATTCCTAAGTCAGTATTTTTAATTGTTTAGTTGTGTTCCTGGGATGTGGGCTAGCATGGAACCTTCATGGCATTCCATAGATTAGACTAAATTACTATTTCAAGGGTTCGTGCAGCTAGATTTGAATGAAACGTAGAAGTTATATGACGATCAGGAAATTTAGCGTTCATTCGAATCGAGGTAAATCATTTCATCAAACCGCCTATGTTAAATGTGGTGCTCTAATTTATCAGTTGTATTGTCTTACCAATTTTTGTAAAAACTTTTGATACAATTTCCAATTTAATTTTTAATAAAAGATTTTGGATAGTTGTATGGTGCTGAATTACTTGTTTCAGAGAACTTTGAACATTTCTTACTTCTAATTAAAAATGGTTCCCATAATTGAAAGATATACCGATGTATCAGATACTTTGGTTGTTAGTAATTACATATATGTCATTGTTGATAGCCTCACATCATGTTGTTTCATGAATATGGCCGTGGCCGATTTTTATAGGAGTTAACCCGGCATTCGCCTAGAAACAACTTTGGGAAGTCAGGAAAACCGACACGGGAATCGAACCGGGGTCTACCGAATACAATGCCTGAGCGTTAACCACTCGGCCAACTTTGCTCGGTTCGTGTACATGTAGTTCTTGGAGATTTCTAGATTCTGACTATCATTAATACAATGTAGTGTGAATTTATTTCATGAGACTACTGCACATAGCACGTACAGCAAAATGTGACTGATATTCGGCAGGAAAAGCAAACTATTGACATACTTAATGGATTGCCCCTATTTCAAAAGTTGCGTCATAAATAATGACGCAACAAACGCACGTGCGCAGTTTCAGCACAGTATACTGTAGTTTCTGCAGAAACCAGCCGCGAGTCGCGACCCAGTGGAATCGTGACAATTTTTAAAGTTGCATTAAATTCGGAAAAGAATTTTGGAACGCAAACGGACCTTTTATTGTGATGGGAAAACTACCATTACCAAGCTAGTTTAGCCTACTGAACCGCAGACCGATGACGGAGAAAATTTAAGGTAAAAATCCCTTCAATCATAATTAGCATACAGTACATAATATCATGTCGCTCGCATATGAATTTACTGCAAAAGAATGCACTGAATGCGGCAAGGTCGAAGGAGACTCGATCGATGTTTTTTGTCAATCATTTTTATGCTCGCGTTCTAGCCTTTTAATGCCACAAACAATTAATGTCGCCAAGTTTTTGCTATTTTTCAACCTCCCCCCTGTCGCTGGTTGTCGCCAA
>JAQGAO010000449.1:0-34705 GCA_034697705.1 Ommatoiulus sabulosus | reverse complement strand
TTAAGTGACACGTGATCCATTTGCACCCGCACCTGAAGTGGACAACACGGGTGTGCCCAGCCGAATCCGCTATTATATATCGTATACTGTACTATAGGCGCATTAATGCAAGTTTTGTTATACCACTGTGGTTACACCTAATTAACGCACTAACGCGCATGCCAAGACTCCATGAAGTGATAAAAATGTTGCTACCTAAAATGCCTTGACACCATACCAGACACCACGCGTACAAGTGTGGTACAGTGTGGTTTTAGTTCAATTAATTAATTCATAATGCTCGCGCTTTGCTAATTAACATGAACACTCGTGTCTTTTTCGGAAACGTCCTGGGCCAGAAACGCAGCGGCGGAACATTAAATTTAATAGTTAAAACGTTACGTTTTTGATTCTGTTGCGTCATTTCACGGATTTTCTCTGAAAATATTTCTGTAGTTGGTAATGTTGATAAGTTTTAAATTTCGCGCGACTCTTTAAAAGATCAGTATGGTAACTCCGCCCACGTTTACCTAGCCATGAGCTCGCATCGCCGTGCAGGAATAGTGTATGAGTGAAACGTCGTTCACTTAAGTGAGTTAATCACTTCTACTTCACTGAACTAGTTCATCGCTCACTAGGTCTAACCGGATTTCAGTAAACTAGAGCGTGAACTAGAGTGATCGACGTTGTTCACTTCCTAGAGTGAACAAGTTCTTTTTTCTTTCACTCATTCATACATTATCGTGTGGCCCGCTTCACTCGTTTTCGCTGTACATGTATTTTGGAATCGGGTAATTTGTAACACTGTTTGTATTTTGGATTTTTAAGATGGCGGGTATTCCTGATGCTTCTTGGCAACCTCCGTTTGTTAAAATAGATACCAGGTAAGTTTCTCTTGTTTTCGTGTTAACAATTTCATGGATGTGGCCGGTGTAAAACTAGTTCATGATCGATGTAGAATTTTGAAAGTTAACCATTCTACGCAAGTTCGCCTATACCACAAGAACATGTCAAACATGACACCAAAAAGTTTGAGCAACATTAGGGGTACATGTCCGATACTGTTGTGTAGAAGCTAAATTTGCGAATCGCACTTTGATAGCTGTGAACTCACATGTGCAAAACAAAAGCTAATTGCGTGTCGGTAATTTTGCTCACGTGAATTCATGACTGCCAAATTAAGTGCGATTCGTAAATTTCTGTCAGAGTATCCCTATTATATTCGTTGAAATTGAACTGCAGAGTTCAGTTTCTGATTTCCAATAAATTTAAATTCTACTTGAATATTCGATCCACATTCAATTGGTCAATTTGTAATTTTTAATGTTATGTTGTAAACTGGTACATTATTATGATTCTATTTTAGTATGGGAGAAATAGTTGTGGAACTATATTGGAAACATGCGCCAAACACATGCCGTAATTTTGCAGAACTTGCGCGAAGAGGCTACTATAACAACTGCAAATTTCACAGAATAATAAGAGACTTCATGATTCAAGGAGGCGATCCTACTGCAACAGGTTAGCATTTCCGTAAAACTTTGTAAACATTTTAATGTGTGCAATCAGTGACACTCCTCTACAAATTAGCAGAACATTCAGATGTTAATTAATGGCGAATTCGACTCACCCAAAAAGTGTACACCGGCGTGCACAAGGTGTAAGTTTCTGCACCCGTTCCACTCTGCTCAGAAATGGTGCATACTTCACTGAACTGGGTGTACCCTACGTTCCCTTTTCGACTGGTTACACCCCGTGCACCGGGTGTGCGCCGCCTCCACCATCAAGGGAGCTGGAGGATGCGGTGCACCCAACATGGCGGATAGGGTGGCCGGGAGGTCGCATCGCGCAATACATAGCACGTCATCGGTTTACACCCACCAGAAAATGTAACTGCACCGGTGTGATGAGTTGAATTCGCTATAATAAATATATTGGTGGTACAACCGTACAAACGATTATGCTGAAGAACATTGTTACTTAAACCCAGCCATTTACCAAGATATTTTTGTAAGCACGAATATTAGGAGATGGAATTCACAAGTAGACTAAGGTGAAAAAATAAATGTTGTATTTTATATTCTCAGGACGAGGCGGTGCTTCCATCTATGGAAAAAACTTTGATGATGAAATACATGAAGACCTCAAGCATTCAGGTGTGGAAATGTGTTACTTTGCTAAAGTGGTGTGATAATAATGGCAGAAATTGCTAAAAGCAGTTATTATTTCAGGTGCTGGAATATTATCAATGGCAAATTCTGGAGCAAACACCAATGGAAGCCAGTTTTTTATAACGTTGGGCCCTACACAATGGTTGGATGGAAAGCACGCCATATTTGGCAGGGTTTACAGTGGCATGCTTGTCGTACATCGAATGGGATTGGTTGAAACTGACAACAATGACATACCTCTTGATGACGTCAAAATTGTACGTAGTGACATTAAATTCAGTTAATCTTAAGTTGCCTTCGAAGATCATAATAAACTAGCCAAAAGAGGTATTTACTGATAAATGTTTTTTATTATACATATGAAATAATATTTTACTAAAGAGAAACAAATTCCTTGGCAGCAATCCTTCCTACAACACAATTCAAAAGAGTGGCATTTTTCAATTCATCATTGCCTACTTTATAAATCTAAAGCAAATACAAAAAATAGGTTATAAAGAACCCTTCCACATTAACTTAATTCTATAGGTAATGACATTAACCTTTTTGATGGTAGCTTCGTCAGCAAAATGTTCCAATTCTTCCACTGGGACAATTTCACCACAGATTTTTGATGCCAAATTGCGTGCTTTAGCTCCATCCTTGTCGTTAACTAGCACTGCCAAAATGCTAGTGTCCGAATCGACGATGCCAAATGTTGCCAAAGCCCCAGATATCTGTCATGATAACATATGTAATAAATGTAACATTCCAACAATTATATGGAAACGATTCCTTTCAAACCCTGACTTACACTTTTCGTACAAGACAAACAGTAAATTATTTCAGTGTAAATGCTGCGTGTGGTCATGATTCCCTTATTTTGATTGTTTACAGCTTTGTTAACGGATGCCAAGATATGAAATTGATTTAGAATCTGAAAATAAGTGAAATCATGACATGTTAATTTATGAATATATACATGTAAATATCAACTACCATAGACAAAACTTCAGATGACCAGAATTGTGTAACTGTTGGGCTCAAGTGCTTGAAGTTGCTGAATGTTGGGGTGGATTATTTGCACATCATGTCGCCTTTAATTTTTGAGAATACTGTGTGCCATTATAATTTACATTTTACTAGGCAGCATTTCTAAATCTAATGAACTATAGTAGTTAAAAGCTATATGAATTGAAAGAATTTTAAAAATCGTCCATATACTAGAGGGGATATTTGCATATAGGACTTGGTACAAAGATTCATATTATTGAACATTTAGCATACGTTGTAAGACTAAATACTACTAGGTAACTAGCTCGGTAGTATCAAATCAGATATGGAAATGGTTTCTAACAAAATTTTCACGCTGCACTTTCATGGTCAAAGAATTCTTATGAAAAAAAATTCTCTGCTAATGATAAATAAATTTTTTAAGTTTTTAATAATTGATAACTTTGATTCTGTATAAATTTAAATGGTTTTTTTGTGTAGTTTGTTTATGCATGGACATACTTGTGTATTGGATTTAGATTATCAAGACATTATGGGTACTCAGACAGAAGCTTCATGCACAAAGGACACATTTAGCAGTCGTGAGGTCAGGTGTGTAAAATAATGCATTTATTGGTTTAAAAACACAGTGAATTTTTTAAACCAATTAGGACGTCGATTTTACACACGTGACTTCACGACTGCCAATAGTTAATTTTATAAAGCTTCTCGTGAAGTTTTTTTCTCAAAACAAAATCATACGTTTCAACAGTATATTTAAAGTTTAAAGGTAGGCATGTTTTCAAAATATTAAAATTTTAGTTTTTGTAGGTGGCAAATAAAAAATCAAAACGCGAAATACATTATACGGAATCCCCCCCAGTCGGGTGATGCCCTGTTTCTATTTTGGGATGGCGCTCCATACTCTTGAATTGTTTGTTTACAAAGGTATCGCCTGTCCACAACTTTTCAAGGTAAATCATAGCTTTCAATACTTGCTAACTACACGTTTACTAACGCATTTTATTGTAATAGAATGTATGTAATTATAACCAGTCTAAATTCTCGCGTATTGAATTTGGTGTGCTTTCCACAACTTTGAACTATCAATCGCTGAAAAAGGTTGGTGGAGTAGATCAAATTTAACCATCGACGAGAGTAAAACATTCCGCGTTGCATATAAAGCTGGCGTCGTAACGCCGGTCTGTAACCCTGAATAGTTACTATATTTAGTTTTCCAGGCACAAATCTGGTCAATGCCTCTTACATCCGTGAGATCTTCCCCCGAATAATAATCACATTTGCATGCATATGCAGCGTTCTAGCTTATATGTCTAACTATATTGTATTATATATACAAAGTTAATATACGCACCTTTTGCGTTCCCAGTAAACTGGCATCTATGAGACCTTTCTTAATATCGTTTCTTAAATCCGTGCTATTTTTTACGTTATTAAATAAAATAATAGTAACTTCAGTACATCTGTCATATGGCAAAATACACTTGTACGCCATTTTATGTTTGGGATGTACAAATTACAAATGGCTTCCTACGGTGTCCCAGAGAGGACAATTAATAGCACAATAGTTTCGAATAATTCGAAATTGTGAAGCAAGTATAAGCTTTGCGAATCGCACTTTTTAAGCAGTAGTTATATGTCACGTGTGCAGAAGTTGACGCGCTAATTGGTTTAAAAAATTCCTTTAAGGTTATCGCCGTGTTCAAGCCAATTACCGCATTCCTTTTGCTCACGTGATTTCAAGGCTGTCAAAGTGCGATTCACAATACTTCTCCCTGAAGCCCCCTACTGTTTGTAATTTCCATAGAAAATAATGGAAACCAAAACAGTAGCAAATGAGAAAGTCTGAAACTAGAGTAAATTTTATTTTGATTATTGGATATTCCCTAATGTAAATTGTCGAGTTTGAGACTGCAGTAGAATACTGTAAGTCATGTAAACATTCCAAACAATTTGTCTAATAAAAATGAATTGCCTAAAATTATAGTTGTCTTATTTTTAGGACACATTTACTTACCTGGTCTCAAATGAAGTAATTCAAATTAAGCTGTGATATTATGACAACTGTGAAATTGTGTGCTCTGGTTTTTGCCCTTGAATTCATCGGTCTTTGGGGCAAAAATGAGTCGTTTGGCCGTACCATCAAGCGTGAGCGGGCTGAAGGGTTGTCTTTGTGGATCGACCAGAATCAGGTGAAGCAATTTAGTGGTTAGTAAGCAAAGATAATTATTTATACGTACATTATTCAGGTTGCCTATTCTAGAAACATGATAAGCAGGAATGGACTTATTTGATCACCAGGTTTCCCAATGGAAATCTTCGTTATTGCTGATGGAAACGTCTTACCTTACATTTTGGACCCAAATTTTGAAAAGTACTTGCCCGTAATCCCAACGGAAGTAAATTCCGTCAATTTTACATGGAAATCGGGTGGCAATAAGGTGAGCTTGTTCAGATCAACCACATCACACGTCTTCTCGTTGGTACTAAACCATGCATATGTTTGTTTTATTAGTACCTTTATAAATTCTCAAAACTGCAAAGTTATGATCAAGAAATTTTGGATGATCCAGTTGTTTCCATTGGCACTGAAGGGAAAGTTCCGAAAAGACCAAAAGGTTGGTCTCGGTAAAATGTCACCGGGTTGGGAGAAGGGATAAAGGACCACGGGAAATAGTAACGATAAATGAAACAGTTGAATTCATTATTCAGTTTTTAGTGTTTTCTTGCTGTGCTCTGGGAATATGACTGGTGTGGCTTCCTTTGGCATTGGACTGATGATTAAAAATCGCAAAAAGAGAAGGATAGCTGGAATGCCATTAAAATTAAAACTCCAAAAACATTGTGCCAAGCATGGTAAGAACGTAATTAGTAAATGATGAGCAGCCAAAAATTATGCTCAAAATCCAGGCTGCAATTTCAATGAAGAACTTTCATGTTACTTCATGATTTCAGGTCCCGATCCAGAATGTGATAAAAAATGTGCAAATGGAGGCAAATGCAACTTAGATAAATTATGTGAATGCCCTGAGGGATACATGGGGCAATACTGTCGTACAGGTAAACAGGCGATACCTTTTGTATAAGCTTTGCTAATACATGTAATTGAAAAACCTGGGATTTTGAGAAATTGGTTTTCAATGTTAAAAATTACAAGACATGAAAGGAATTTCATAGTTTTTTTTCTTCTTAATTTTCAAGCATTGTGTTATCCACAATGCATGAATGGAGGAACTTGCATCTCACCTGGAGTGTGTAGCTGTGCAGAAGGATATCAAGGAACACACTGCGAAGGAGGTATGGAAACACATGTACTCACTTCCTTATACCGTTTATTTACATTATCAATATTTTTTAACTTGATGTGTTTCATTTATTACAAAGTTAATTTCAAAATCTTTCCGCAATCCAAATTGCACTCTTACAGCCCAGTTTGATCACCTGGGTTAGTGCCTCATATTGTGGTGCCTTTTCAGCGTCATGCTCAATTCCTGTGTCATGGTGTTCTAGTTCTTCATCCCTGAATTTTTTTATGGTATCCAATAACTCCTTGTGCTCATTTGCAGTTGTTCTTTTGGCCATTAACTCCCTGATCTGACTGTCATAGTGTTTCACTATTGTGTCCTCCACAGCAACTGTGCATGCCATCGCAGCTTCTTTACCTAGTAAGGCTGTACCTGGTGTATTATGCAAGAAAAATTAGGTATTATAATGTGTTGAGTAATAATCAACTTGCCATACAAAACATAAAAATAAACTATATACACCAATATTCAGCACTGGTGTATGGCAACCTTTCATGGAGATGATTATTAAGTTCACCTACCTGCACCTAAAACAAAAGCAGCAACATTCCAGATGGGTAGCATTGCAGATGGTCGAACCCTGTGCTTTCCCATCAGCTTGTTAAATGTGTCGAGATGAACTTTTTCTTGCTCCCACATATGCTGTATGATAGCCCCGCTTTTTGTATCACCCAAAACGGCAAATTGGCCTGTTAACTATTAATTTATCTTTACTATGACCAATGATGGCAAGTACATGAAAGAAAGCTTTGGCCTACCTTGGTAAATTCTGTGTGCTGCTAATTCTCCCGATTGGTCCACCCTTATTATGCGATCATACATTTGTCTGTGGTTTGAGTTTCCTGCTAATATTGATGACGTCGTCATGGAACGAGACTCTGATACAATATGCTGGAGAACCAATGCTCGCGACGCAACCCGTGCAGACAACATTTTTTCTGAATGCAAACACGTATTCTGTGATGCAAACTTAGTCCGTTTAATGCCAAGTTGTGACAACGCAAAATCAAGTGTGGTTTTCTCTGATCCTTCAAAATAAAATAATGTACTCTTTTTACTGTCAAAGAACAACATTTTGATCTTTTTTAGCATAACTGCATATGTCATGACAATAGATATGTAATAACTCTCACATTTCTTTCTAGGAATCTGCAGGGAGAAGTGTTTAAATGGTGGGAAATGTATACAAAAAGATATGTGCTCATGTCCTAAAGGATACTTTGGGCCTAGATGTCAATTTAGTAAGTAAGCAATTCTCTATGATTGATAGCAGTTCGTTCGCTGCTTCTAAGTTGCTTTATTTGTTGCCATTAGGTAAATGTAAGCCCCCATGTACCAATGGTGGACGTTGCACCAACAATAACACCTGCTATTGTCAAGAAGGATTTTATGGAAGAACTTGTGAACTTGGGAAAGGTAATGTTTGCACTTTTTATCTTTTAATCTTATGCTCTAAATCACCATTTCTACAAATAATTATAAACAATCTTTTAGGTTCAACACCAAACAATGGCCGTAATAAACGTAAAAACCGCAAACGTTTATGGGTATAGGAGACAGCAGATTTGTACGTCAACATTTTAACACGTTTTGTGCCAATTTCCTATTTAAATTTAATGAAAGGTGCCATCTAGTGCAATATTTTTTAAGAGATTTACTAAGCCATTTATAATTGCATTTAGTATCGTTTTTTAGTTGTTTTTAAATTACGGACTGGATCCATGTAATGTGAATGACCAATTCATTTTCTTTATGAATTACATATTGTAAGTGAATTTGCCGTGGTTGCTGGATGAATGTGACATTATACACTTACATGCTAAAAAAGATATGTGAAAAATGACAATTTTTACTGCAGATACATTAAAATTATTATCAGCTTTCTGTTTTCATATTTCCATATATGCTGTCCCACAATTGCAACCCGAGTCAGTGTCCTGACTTATTTTCATGGTTACTTCCAGGGAAATTCAGTCATGACCTTTTTCCTTTTTAGAGAGCGTTAAATAATTTCAATAAATTTAACAAACAATCAATTCCCAACATGTATACTAGTATATGTACATGTACAAGATGTAATCATTGTAAATGTCAGTTCACAGTTGGATAGGTCACAATGCGAAATAGTTTTAGGCTAATTTAATTATTGTAATTGTGTAGTTTTGAAATGGCTTATTATCTTTATAATTCATTTTTTTGTATTAAAAGTTTTCAATACATTTGCCTGAAATTGCGTTTTTTTAAAATTATGACTCTCACTACTGCCGCTAGGTGGCGTTCGGTGTTCAATTCCATTATTTTCTATGAAGGACCACCTTCTAGGGCGAATTGAAAAGTCGGTTGCTCAGTGCAAGCCTATTTTTGTCTGTTGTCGCGCATACCGATAGGATCTGTTCTATAAAAGTTTTTGCCATACAGGTGAGTTTGAATGAAATCTACCCTTTCTAAACAACCATTACGTGGCTATCATTATCATCATAACCTAATTTCTTTCACAAATTTGCCGAAAAAGCAGTTTTCGTTTGCGTGGTGTGAAACGCGCAGGCTCCAAAATGGCGTCAGATTGAGCTTTTAACGTTGAAAACCAGCGTTTGATTTGACGAACTTAGGCCTTATCGTTAACCATTAACTACCATATTACTAAAAAATTGAACTATTAACATATCTTTTAGCTGCAATACGTACGTCAGAGGATATCGTAGAATTGTCCCAAAATGTCTTTCCAAGGAGCGCGCCACAAACCGACTTTCCCTCCGCAAATTTCGCATGCGTTCGCGCAAACTCAAGCGCAGCCGCAATCCACCATTTCCTTTTTATCTCCGTCCTTAGAAAACGTGTTTCTTATTTGAATATTTACGCTCAATGTTGAGCGGTGAAATCCAGTCAGAATTTCGAACGTTTTTATTGTGTTGATGATCATAAATAGCCACATTTCTTTTAAAACTGAACACTATGAACATTACCTCGCGCAGTATAAGCCTAATTGTTTATATCATTTGGACTTATTTGACAAGTTGATAAAATATGAGAATGATTTGTGCCTATACATGTAGATGTGTTTTGAAATTTGGTTCAGGAGCAATACTTCCATACTGTATGAGAATTTTGAAATTTCAGGATACGTCTAATTTCCATTCATGGCCGCGCACGAAGAATGATAGATACATGCATGTGCATGTATATTTTAGCAGTACTTGGATCTCTCCGTTTCCTGACTACCATGTCCTATAGTAATTATTATTGTAAACATTAACGTTCTACAATGTACATTTGTGTTGGCCTATACAGTACATGTGTACTGTATATTGTTCAGTTAATCAAATAGTAGAATAATTAGTTCAGATCGATCCTAGAAGTCTGCAGAAGGAAATGTTCTAAAATATTAGAAGTAGAAATTAAATTATTAACTGTAATATATATTATGGTATACAGGATACTACCACATTGTACGGTTATGTACCGTATGTTTTAAGCACTGGAGGCTTAATTTAGCCATCCCAAAAAGTGCAGATATTCAGGTGCTTTTTGCAAATGAATCAATAAAATGCAGTCTATGCTAACTACTCGTGCATGCTCAGCAGGCATTCTTTAACTTTAAGGTGGTCTTTCCAGCTGTTTATTCTCCATGATTCTCCAATGTTTTGTTTTGGGCGAAAAATATGTATTCTCCAATGAGATTGTTTTTGGCAAAAAATTAAATATTCTCAGTGAA
Organism: Ommatoiulus sabulosus; assembly: GCA_034697705.1. NCBI lineage: Eukaryota > Metazoa > Arthropoda > Diplopoda > Julida > Julidae > Ommatoiulus > Ommatoiulus sabulosus. Next base: position 24,545 of record JAQGAO010000449.1, on the reverse strand, counting down.
AATGTTCTGAATCTCACAGTTTAAAATGTCTAATGTGCCCATTTTAAATTAAGATTTTTTTAATTGATGAACGTTGCATCCAATCATGTATGAATGTGGATTTCACATTTCCTCGTTATATTTACCATCTTTATATAGCATTTTTTTTTATAGTCAATGAGTTTGAGCAACCTTTTACAGAGAAATGGAATTGTGACTGTAAATAGTTTTATTTTTTGAAATGATAAATGGCATAAGCCTACAGAATTTGATTTTTCTTTCACAGAAAAATCACATTTTGGACATACGAATTCTGTTATGCGATTTCATTGCTCATGACCTCACGATAATCAGCATTTCCCATTTTCAAATTGTCTAGGAATAATTCTCATCATATTCCATAAAAAGCAATGATCTGATATGCATGAGGAAAGCGTCCTCAGATTTTCATGAAATGATTACCAAAAGTCAAGTTTAGCTTATTCCGTTTTTATGAGCTATAGCTAGGTGAATATAGCGAAATATGCATTAATCATTTTCATCTTTACCTTGTTTTTTATTCAGCAAAAGTGGCTCATCACATTGTTTACAGGTAAAATTTATGTTGATATATGCAGGAAACCCTCAGATATTTTGGTTTTAGACGTTATGATTCCATACGTTTGATTGAACTAGTGAAAAACCAATTTGGATTTAGACTGTCGTCAATTTATTACTAATAATTTATTACTGGTCGTGTACATTCTCGAAGTCTTTGCTTGGCATTTTTGGACTCTAGATAATTGATTATATTCAAACTTTCTATCTCAAGAAACCTGCAAGAATAATTAAAATAAAATCATAGTATGTTTCATGCAGTAATAATGCAAAACAGCTTATCAGATAATTAATACCAATATTAAATCTTCAGCATGTCTTGACAGAGCGTGCCTTTATTTTTCACGTTTTCAGTTTTTGGAAATGTTTAAACAGTTTGACTTTTTATTAAAAGTGGGCACCTAACAAATAATTGCAGAAATACAGTTCATGTTCAGTTATGTTCAATTTCCTAAAACTCCTCTGAAAACTTTTCAACCATTATATTTGAAGGTTTCTGATAAGACATGAATGTTAGAGTTAAGTTTCGTTTCTAATGTATTTCCATTTGAATTTTAAACAGTGCTGTAAGCACGGCTTCCATATTAAATGCCAGTGGAATGAATCACAATTTGAGCGGAAATAGTGCGGACGACCTTAGTGAAGAGGGGGTCTCCTCCCCTGAAAATAACCAGTACGATGATACTGACATGTTATCTTCGGCCGACTGCACTGACGATGTAACTGCACAATTAGCTGCTGCTGGTAATTCAAACTTATTGAAATATATTCATGTATCTTAAATGGAATAGCATATTTTCGTTGTTTTAACAAGTGTAATCGTGTTAAAGGCCCAGTGGGAGTTGCAGCTGCAGCTGCAATTGCGACTGGAAAGAAAAGAAAAAGACCTCACACATTTGAAACAAATCCATCAATAAGAAAGCGACAACAGACACGCTTATTAAGGTACTAACAATTTTTCATTCATGTCCCTGTTATAATTTCTTTTTCATGTTTTTAAAAATGAAAAAAATAATGTTCACTTTCACAGAAAGCTAAAAGTCACAATAGATGAATATGCCACCAGGGTTGGTCAACAAGCTATTGTGTTAATTTGCACTCCAGGGAAACCGCAAAACTGTTATAAAGTATTTGGAGCTAAACCACTAGAAGATGTTGTGAGTATAATCAGTTTTAAGTAGATGTTTATAACTGATTTGATACATCTGTTGGTCAATATAATTAACTGATTATTACTTTATCATCAGATACGTAGCTGCAAGTCAATTGTCATGCAAGAATTAGAAAATTCTCTACAACAGCAAGCTCCACCTCCTACCCAGGATGATCCCACACTTCACGAATTACCTCCTGTAGTTATCGATGGCATTCCTACAGCAGTAGAAAAAATGACTCAAGTAAGAATGCTCATAATAATTAATGAATAATTGAGAAACAAATAGGCAAAATAATGCGATTTTTCTGATGACATTTTGTCAATTTACAGGCTCAACTCCGAGCATTTATCCCACTGATGCTAAAGTATGCCACTGGGCGAGGCAAACCTGGCTGGGGCAAAGAATCTACGCGGCCGGCCTGGTGGCCGGAAGACTTACCATGGGCGAATGTGAGGAGTGATGTAAGGACGGAGGACGAAAAGCAAAGGGTATCTTGGACCCACGCCCTCAGACAAATAGTTTTAAATTGCTATAAATACCATGGCAGGGATGATCTGCTACCTGCTTTCACCGAAGATGACGAAAAGGAAAAGAAGCCTCAAGTACAGGTAAGTTGGTTCCAGTTTAAAAATTGAATTTTAATCCATGAAACTTGGGTTGCTCTTACAAAGTAATTGTTATATGTCGTTGCAGGTTACAACTCATTTTGCACCAACTGTTGTTCAGACTATTAACAATCCAGATGGAACTGTTTCCATTATCCATGTTGATCCCAACAGTGCTGTTGTGACCTTACCAGATGGGACGCAGGCGCAAGTGCAAACGGTAACTTTTGCCAATTAGTTTCAAACTTCTAGTTGCATAAACAAGATTAGCCAAATTGAATGGCAGACCATATGGGTGAATTTAGATAGTCGCATAGGACTCCAAATTTTTGGGAATAAACCAGGGATTTGTACATGTAGATACAGCATGGGGAAATTGACAGCCAGGGTATCCTGAATAAATTGATAAAGGATTTTTCATCCATTCATGATGGATGACATGTTTGAGAATAAGTGAATGAAGGAATTCTTCAGTGAGGGTGCTCTAAAACGATTATGAGATATTTCATATAATTTGCCTGAATTTAACACTAATTTTCTTGAGATTTCTAATGCAGTCTTACTAACGTCTCAATATTTTTTTTTGCATTTTGGTCATCTTTCAATCGATTAGATTCAGAGCACTCACGCTGAAGCGACGCAAGCCGTGCAGACTCTGGCAGAAGTGGCTGCCTCGCAGGGGGGCGTGGCTGACGGGACGACTATTGACCTGCATGGCGAGGCGGCTGCTCAAGCAGTTGCCACTCTTGCCGAGGCGACCCTCCATCAGGATGGCCAGATTATCTTGACAGGAGATGACGGGCAGCAAGGTAGTGCCGAGTGGGCAATCTTGTACAAAAGCTTTTTTTAAATGAGAGTCGATGGAGGCAAAGCGAGATGCAAAATTAACTTCTCCAATAAGTCGATGTGTTACTTCACTCTGGAATTCAGACTGATTATTCTAATTTTTTCTTAAGGTTTTCCAGCAGTTGGCATGGTGACCATCCCAGTGTCCATGTACCAGACTGTCGTGACCAGTATAGCTCAAATGAATCAGGGAGACGGACAACCGACCACAATGCAAGTGAGTATGGGAAGGAAAAAAACACAACAGGAGAGAGTCAGGAAAATATTGAGCTGAAGAAAGGTCGATTGTTTTGGACTGAAGCATGCGCTAATGTACGAATGCTGGGCGGGAGGGGCATGCAATGTTTGCTTGTGTTTATTTTTCCTTTTTTTAAACATGAATTTGTTATTATGATTATGTTTTACAGATGTAGTGGAGATGATATTTGAGAAATGGCTTCATTAGTTTCTTTAACAACATGCAGGTTTATTGAATGCCATGTTGCCTCTTTTCTAGTTTAATGCCAATATGTTTTGATTATGTGGAATATACAGGGTATCCGCCATTAGACTCCAGCATTTTAAGTTCATAAAATTTGATGGAAAATATGTGCGCATCAATATAAAATTGATAGTGAAATTCACTAAGTTCTCTACGCAGTTTGCCTTTTCATAGGCACCTTTGTGGCATGAATGATGTCGCCATGTTCCATTTCAAATCCATTATTTATCTTTTACGAGTCTATGCTTTCGTTTCATCCACATGTTGAAATATCAGACTTGAAATGTTGGAGTCTCATGGTTACATATTGTATTTGAAACATAAATTTGTTCAAAAACAAAAGTTTTTCATTTGATGCATAATACAATTGCTGTAGAGCCCTAGTTTTCAAATGTCTTTTGATAATGATAACTTTGGAGTTTTTTCTAACCATCCTATTTTTAATGTACTGAATATGCAGTATAAGCATTGGCTATAGTGCCAGTCATGTTCATAATTCTAATGAGTGTATAGGTGCTTATATGTGGCACTTTTTGAAATTTTTTAATCAAGTTCATTTCTCTATTCTACAAAATTCTTTTTGTCCATTTATGCTTTGAAGTCAAAATTTGTAATCTTCAAGTGGTCGGCATAAGAACATTAATAACCCCCTAATCTGGAAACTTGGCAAGTTTAAGCTTGTCCGAAAAATCAAGCGCGTATTTATGAGCATTTTACTAACCATGGCTTTTTAAAAAGGTAAATTTCAAACTGAAAGTAATTAGGCTTCATTTATGATTTTATAACTGACAAATTAAACCATTTAATTTCTCAAAATTCACATTCTAAAAAACAGAACTTTTTGAACGTGCCATATTTCCAGATATAACTGTCCTCGTGTGTGACGGCCTTAATAAGGCATCATCACGTAAACTGAAAATTAATCAAAAATACATACTTTAATATGGACGTTATGCAGATTTCATCAGCATGCCTATATCACGTGACATTTCATTCCTTCCATTGGTGAAAATTACCTAGAGACGCGTTCTTTCTGTTGTTGGCTTGATAAAAAGGTCACGTGATGTATCCCCATATGTAATTGCATACGGTCCATTGTGTAATCAAGTGTACCATGCACTCAAATTAAAGTGAAATAATATCAGATAGAAAATTGCGTGAAAGACGTTGAATTTCATTATTTTAATCTAAAAAAAAATTTAAAATTAAAAAATTAATGAGAATAAAAGTTTCAAAACTGAACGTTTATCTTGCAATTCTCATTCTAATAGTTTTTCAATTTAATTTGAATATGTTGTACATGTGATTATGTAATGCTAAGGCATGCATTTTCGATTAATTTTCAGTTTTGTATACCTAATGATGCCCTAATAGGGCGAAAAATTGCTAGATAACCAAAGAGTGAATCACTGGTTCATTGCTAATGTTTTACAATCCTCATGTTTTTAAATGGCTGGAACATTGTTGAATTTTTTTATAAAAATATTCTGTAGAATCTCAGGCACATAAGGTTTATGCATTTTATGCGTGCATTGTGATTACTCTGGGGAAACTTCACTATTGATCTCATTTCTCAAATATCACGTTCTCTGAATTTTATTCCTTTTTATGCGAAATTACACTTGCTGCAAGCTGTCCCTGCAATGTAATTATGTTAATATGATTTGAGATTGTTCAGGAATCTTTTGTTTTTATTGTTGATTTTGTAAATAGCTTGTTTTGAAGAATAAATTTCCTGGCTTTGTATATTTACTTTTTAATTTAATTTTTTCGAGCACCACTCCTGGTGATGACTGGACTTTTTATTCCTATCTGAGGCATGATTTTATTTGAACTAGGAGTCAATTTTCTAATTTCCATTTGCTTCTGTCCACCAATTTCTTTTGGCAAAACTCAGGTTGCCATGGCACCGGTTGTGAGTGTTGCTGATGCCGTTCACGCCACACACCAAGAAGTATTGACTGTCACAACAGTGCCACCACAGGACCAGAGCGCATGACCATCAGCTGCGTCAACCATTAACTATCCAATGTGGAGCGACTTAAAGCCATCTTAAATCGCACCACATCAGGCGCATCTCAATGGTTGTTGCAACTTGAACGCTAGGTGGAACGACCTCCTCAGCCAATTGTACATTGTCAAATGTTGTAAACATGCTAACAAATTAAACTTCGACGCATGGATGGGGGAAGATTATGTTGGAACAAACTCAATGAGTTTTTGTACAAATTGTGAATCTGAATTTAATAATTTAATAATTTATTTCGCCTGTATATAGAAATCTATCATGTGTGCCAGTTTTGTCAACGAGGTTCATCAAGTTAAATTTTTAATTTTGAGATGATTAATGATCTGCAAATTCCACAAGTAAACCATCATTTGGGTTTGTCAATATAAACCTTTTATGCAATGCAATCGCTGGCATATACATATACTTTTAGGATCGTGATATGGTTAAAAAAATGGGTCCTTGAACAACTGCAAACGTTTTGTATATGCTGGCTATTCTATTGGATATAAGGTTTCACAATTTAAGTCATTAGCAGAAAATGTTGAATGGGTACACCATTGGAGTTCTCAGATTCAAACTATTAAATCGAATTTTTATCGATAACAGGATCACTGCTCATAGAATGGTGTGACTTGTTAATCTTCTAAATCGGTAATTTGATAAACCAATGTTTGGTATTCAAATTGTTGGTAAAACTGCTATTTATTTTATCCATTTGTCAAATCCATTCATTGTTGTCCTGAAAGTTCGATCAACTGAATTTAGTCGAAAATAAAATACGTATTAATTCGTTTAATAAATGGCATTGAATATATCGTGTTCTGCTTTTTGCAGAAACCTTTATGTTTGAGCATACATGTATATAGAAACTGCCTATTCATGCAATTTTATCCAAAATTATATAAACTAGCCAATTTACAGTCCGCTATTAACATTTTGATTAGCTGGACAATAGTATTTTTGCTGTTTATATCTGGTAATTAATCTAGGTGTATTTTTGAAGATCAGGCATTCGCCATTTATTTTCCAATCATCAAACATGGATATTGGCAGTAATTGGTAAAGTTGGTTACACTGATAATTATTTTTAGTAATATTTATCTAAAGATTGTATTATTTTATTGCTCTTGTTATTTCTAGTTCTGATGATAATGTGATAAAGAGATAATTGCAGTTACCAAGCTATTAACTGATTTGATGGTTTATCCAATGGAATGGCAGAATGTTCGTAGCTAACAATGTTGATATGGCTAAAGAGTAAATAAATAAGTTTGCATTCGTGTCTTATACGTTTGTTTTTTCTCTGGTATCAACTATGAAGGTCTGTCTAATTATTGCTGTTTGCTGTCTGGCCTTCGCCACTGCTGGCCGAAGCCCTAAAAATATTGGTAAAGTTGGCAATTTACATAATCATTAAAATGTTCTTACTAGTTTATTTATTTCTTATTATATAAAAAGGTGTAAGCTGTGACGGAGAGAGCCACACGGCAAAATCGACGGCCTACTACCCAGCAGATGATCCCATCGAAGGGGGCTATTATGACTGCATGGGAGCACCTTTGCAAACTTTACAGGTGAAATTGAGAATTGAACGATGTGAAAAATCTGCAATAAACGCCGATGTATAGGCTGTACAAATATCACACATAGGAATGAGCTAAATTCTAGTCATTGTTTATTTCTGTTTTGATTTATTAACAAAATAATTCACAAATTGTATGAATAATACATATATTGTTCAAAAATGCATTGATCTAGGCATACTTGAACGGGGAAGTCGATTATGTAGGCGTTGCAATGGACGATGAATTGGAAATCACCTATGGAACACAATTATGCATTCCTGAGATTAATGATTATTATGGAGTGAACATAGAATTCAGAGTAAGTCTGGTGAAATTGGTTTAAACTTGCAATCGCTATCGGTTATTTGGATGATTTCAATATAATCTTTTCCTATAACTAATTAAACATGTTTTTCTATGTCCAGGTGACAGATACTGGACCAGCTTTCACCGGGAAGGGTTTTACTCGCATTGACATCTGCGTTCAGGACGAAGAGCACAGTTATGAAGATATCGTCAATGGGCAATTGACGCTCATCTTTCCAAATATTCAATATGGATCGCCTTCCTGCGGTGTTTAATTACATTCCTGCATCTTTTCTTCCAATTGATCAATTTTAATCAAAGTTTTTTGTAAAAAGCTCGTGTATTAAATTGGCTTTGACAGCTCGTATATTGTTCTTAAAAATAAAACTATAAGATAAAATGTTGACGTCAATTTTTTATATTGTCAATACGTTGTTATCAGTCTTATCAGTTGAACTTTGGAAACGTTCGAAAGTGAAGTTTAAAAATTGCTTGAGTAATTTTTCGTTTTGGTCATTGTTGATTTTATCTACTTTCAATTTTAAATTTTGCGCGTAAAGTTTTATTTACAATTATCTGTGAGAGGTGGCGCTGGCACCGTAATTACTCGATTAGTCGATTGCTACCTGCAAGATGGCGTCTCAAAAGGAGAAGTCGAGGTAAGTGTATGCGCCCTTAAAATTTGAATAATGCCTGAATTTAAAATACGTTTACCGTTTTATATATTTTAAATTATACCTGAGTTATATTGTGATTTTGCATGTGTTCAATTATTGCTACTGCGACTATTGAGAGTGAAAAAACGAGTTGACAAAAACAGATTGACTGCAGGAGTGGTACAGTAATGTACCCTGGCATATCATACAGTATATGACGCCCTACAATGAAATCCGAGGGAAGGGACGTCAATATTAGTTTGTATCATTAGAAGTCAAGAAAAACATGACTTTAACAATATGATATATAGGTTACAAAAATTCTAAATGTACTGTATAACTTGAATGCACTACTTGTGAACTGGCAACGTACGTTCCCGACATCAAGGTCCTATCATCTTTGACGCACGTGTGATTTAACACATTTAATTTTTTACATATTCTAGCGTAAAGATAACACCTGGTGCTGTTGTTTGCAACGAATGTGAATTGATTGGAGACATTTCAATAGGTATTTTTGAAATCAAACACATATGCCTGTCTTAATTAGTTAAGCTCAACACTAGCTGCACAAATACACATTCAGTCGAGAATATATTATGCTCAACACTAGCTCTCAAATATGACCACCCGTTTTACGGGTAATTTTTTAACATGGTATTCCAATTTGCCTAGGTCAAATCACCAATCAAAATTGGTCTGAAATTAAATATCAGCATTTTATTAAAACTGGCCATGTAATTTCCTAAATTTTTCCCCCGAGAGGCGCGATGAGGGTCAAATACCATTTCCCAATTTAATTATAAAACTAAAATAAACAGCCAGTCTGGGTAAATTGCACTACATTTTCAAAGGGAAATTTTAGAACTTGACTATCTAGAGTGTTGCTCTGGGTAATTTAAATCGACTAGCAGTGCTACCAATAGTTAGTCAGGTTATGTCAGACAAATTAGTTTGCCTCTTATCTCAAAAATTAGCGCTTATGCTTACGATAAATAAAGGGTCCCGATGCTTCAATTTACATGGTACGTAATAAGAGGTGGCGACCCAAATATTCCTGGAATTGAATATTAAAGAGCGTGCTAATTACACTTAGGATGGCCACAAACTTTTGGGTTTTGCAAGCAACATCCGTTTTGAATCGGTGGTGGAATTTTCACTAGCTGGGCGCATTTATTCTTGAGTTCTGTGCATTTTTGCAACATCCAATTTGGATATTTTGCGATTTTTTGGAGCATTAAATTTCGATCAAATTATTTTATAAAGGGAATGCAGGCAGCACTGCATTACACTACTATTCGCAGTGATTGCCATCTTTCATGGGTTAGTTGCAACAAAGTTTTTTTGAACAAGTGCGTGAGGCGTTTGTATCAAAGGAAAATTTTCCAATTTTCATCATGTTTATTTATTTATTACTTTATAAAGTAAATACCGAACAGCTGATCGATACAGGTCACAAATATTCTCTGAAACTTGAATTTAAATCGCACTCCCATTTTCTGATTGATTGTTGAATTTTTTCATTTTCTTTAATTGGTTTTGCGAATTCAGTGAAATAGAGAACGGGAGCTTGTAAAAGCTATTACAAGTGATTAACACACTCTCTTGTTCACTAGCTTCCAGGACATTTCTTTAATTTTGCAATAATTTAATAATTTAAGTATTATCATTATATAAAGATGGACAATTTCCCATTCTCAATTACTTTTTATCATCAAATTAAGGGACCAAAACAGTTATTCACCCAAAAGCTCGGATTTTAGCTGAAGGTGGTCCCATCGTCATCGGTGAAGGCAATCTAATAGAAGAGCAAGTGCAAATAATCTACAGGAAAACAAACGACCATAAATCGACAGCTGATGCACCTATTATGACTATTGGAAATTATAATGTCTTTGAAGTTGCTTCAAGTATCCTTTTCAGTTAAACCTGATGTAAGAAAAAAATTTTCCCCCAGATGTTTGTTCTTCATCGGTAGTTTTAAGTTGAATTGATTTGTATTATTCATGATTGACTTATTTTTTATAATTGTTAATAATTGGTTATTTGATGGATGATTTTCCATTAATTAAAATCAAATTTCAATGTATGACTTTTTTTATTTAATGTGCTTTCTTTTTTTTTTTTTAAAAAAATACCTTTTCTTAACTCAAAATTTTTAGCCTGTGAATCATTATACATTGGTGATAATAACGTCTTGGAAGCTAAATGTGGGTTTTCCGATTTTTCCTCTCTTTAAAACTAATTTTTGTTCTGACCAGCAGACCTAATAATAATTTTAAATTTCAGCAAAACTTGGTCCCAGCACTAGACTGACTAACGGCTGCATAGTGGGTGCAATGTGTGAATTATCATCACCAGAAACCATTCCAGAAAACACTGTTGTGTATGGTCAGAAATGTGAACGCCGCATACAGGCAGAACGACCCACGGTAGATATTAGCCTATCAAACCTTACATTAAAAATGATCTTATGTAATTTCACATCCATTACTAATTAAAGTAATTTCTTTCAGCCTCAAACTCTCCAGTTAGATTTCTTAACGAAAGTTTTACCCAATTATCATCACATGAAGAAATGAGTTTACCTCTACCATTTTTATGTTCTGAATAATGTTTTGGATGCTTTATAAATGGAATATGCTGGAATTATTTATTAAAATTTTATATGTATGGCAAGGATACTAAGTGATAAATTTTATTTCTATGGAGTTAAAATCAATTTTTGTTCCCTCTTTAAAATGAAAATGTTTAGCTTTGGTAAGATTTCATTCTGAATATTCATCTTTATTCTTTAATAAATTAGGAGTCGGGGTGTCTTATACCAAGAATTCGTTTATATTTTAGGTATCGCGACCGTTGCTAAGCAACAGCTGCCAAACATTTGTATATAGTGTTTCTGGCATTCGGTCCACGTGATGGCTAGCAATAAGAACAAGGTAATTCGCTTGATTACTAGTTCATTGCCTGTCAAATTTTTTTTTCACAAATATGAAATTGTTTTGATTTTAACGTAATATACATCCTAATTTGAGTTCAAAACTTAAATTTCATTAATTCCCTGAAAAATTAGTCTTGAAGAAGTGATGCATAATACGCTTATATTCTTACCATGCAGCTGCATTATAAATATTGTTGAAGGACTGACTATCCAAGAACCTTAATTTTCTTTTTTTTTTGCAATTTTTTTGCATTTATGTTCTAAAGAATGTAATGATACTTGTTTTTTCAGAAGTTATTATAATAATGGAAAAAGGATTTTTTCCTAATAATAAGTGTCCTAATGGAAAAACATTCTACAAGGAAAAAATCCTTTTAACTTCTGAAAGCCTAGGTATCGTTACATATTGTTTGTAGCTATATTTGCTGTTGTTGGTAATTTCTGTTATGTTGTTTTCGTTTTTGAGTTTTCAGATTAAATTAATGTTTGGAATTGCACGTTTCTTAATTTGTCTCTTTTTATAATAGAAAGGTTTAAAAGGGTCAAAATTAGGTGCCAAGACTTTTCTAAATTCACCATCTACTGAATCTTCATCTAACATCACACCAGAGAAGCCCTCTACTTCAAGTACTGAAAGGTCAACTGCTGGAAGCAAAAGAAGAAAATCATTGTACAATAGTCGTTGCAAACCTGGTGGCGACATTTTGAATCCTACTGCTATACAAAATGCTTACTACATCTGCCACAATGTACAAGATTGTTTGTTTTTTAGAGGGTTTAAATGGCCAGCTGAAAGCAAAGGGAAAAAATCTGGCAAAAAATAACTATAAAAATAATTCATTTTAATATGAGCTAAGTATTTGTTGCCACTTAGTTCAGTATGTTTTAAGGAAAATTAAAGCTAATTTTTCTATAGTTTAGTACAAACCGTGAAATTTTGATCATTATTTGTTACTTCAAGACAGGGAATTTCATGTCCTTGGTTAGGGATTTCATATTTGTGGGAAGTATTTGTTCAGGTGTTGGGGAGTTCCGTTCTTTAAATCACTGGTCACATTGCTCCGCGCGTGCATTTGGGATCAAGATGGCTGACGCCGAACAAATGGAAAACAATGTGGAACTGTCGAAAAAGGATCGGGCTTTTAACAACATAAATCAGCATTTAATAGAGAATTCGTCGAATAATAGGGTGAGTAAACTCATTCGTAAGTTAATAAATCTTCATTAAAAAACTAATTATTAATTGCGGACGCTTTACATAGCCCGAACGTATACTTGGAATGGGGTCAAAAGAATAGAACGAGGTGATTGACAGATAGGATTCAAGTAGGCCTAGATTCGGCACGTTTGCCTCATTTCTTTAAGCTTAAAAAATAGATTGTCTGTAAATTGCGAGCATCTGATGAGCGCCAAGATTCTAGGTGCTTGCCAAGGTTTGGTACTTTATGGGTAGTACGTAGTAAATCTGTTGCAAAGAAGGCTCTGCCAAAATTTCCCGGCGAAATCAGTCGGTCGCATCGAATGAATTTAGGATGAAATGGAGTAAACTCTAAAATATTGAGTTATCAAAGGTATCATCTCCCGTAAAATGACTGACTGTAATGAACAAACCGAGCTTGCAACTTGTTGAGTTCATACATATTTGTTTTGGCACTAGCTATTCAATGGCAGATGGTATCATGATTGCCAGTATAGGGTTGGCGGGCACGGTTATAGAACAGGCATGATAAGACATTTCATCGTTATTTTTCTCATAATCCCTTAAAATTTAACCGAAACCTGTGCAACCTGCGGTCTTTCATGGTTGTTAACTATTTGCGTGACTTTATCATTTAACTTTTCTCCTGAGGGGAAACAATTGCCAACTCTTTCTGTTTTTGTAACATTACCGGGATAGTCGTTCATGTATTCCAAGGTAATGCCACCCACATTGCTTGCGAGATAAGGACACTGATTTCCGTAAAATTGTAAATTTGAATAAAGATGTCTGATGCTGCTGTTGGGTTGAAATAATCTTCTAGAATCATCAGTATATTCGCTTTCTATCTAAACCATCTCTTGCATTCTATTATTGCTAATTAACAACTATGTACATGTAGTAATTAAGTTTAGCCCCGTTAAGGCTTTGGCAATTTAGACTAGAATATCAACTCAAGGCCAATTTTAATTGCTAGCGTGTAATTTATGAGGAAGGAAACTCAATGGCGCATCCACATGTACGCCAACTTATTTGGTAAAAAAAATGTGTTCTAGCTATCCTACATTAAAGAAACAAATAAAAAGGATTATTCTCAACTATCATTTCATGCTACATTAGTTGTATCTTTTTACCTCCAAAACTTGATTCGTTATTCCAGGGTAAATCTCATGAAAATTTTCCTTGTTCTTATATGATCCTTTTTACAATTTTATCTTTTGGTTTTGAGAATAGATGCATCTTGAAATTTATTGAAGAATTTTTTTATCTGCACCTTTCGCTAACTTGCAAAAGGCACTGCTAATGGTTCTCAATATTGGGCTGAACAGTTAACATACATGCATGTTATCTGCATGAAATCTTGATAAATTCTATTTATCTTTTAATTAATTTCTATTCCCGCCGTTAGATGGAGAGTCAATCGTTGGTGAGTGCGGATATATTATTGCTCGAATTGAAACGTCAAAAGGAAAACGTGGCTTTGGTGTTGTGTAGTGTAGAACTCATCACAAAAATGTACCAATTCAAATAGCACCACAATGAACTTTTGAGCAATATTGCCGTATGTGTAAACCTTTTATGTTGTGCAAAATCCAATGTTAGGAATGCACAAAGTTTTATTCTAATGAATTTTTGTTGACGTATGAAACGTCAAAAAATGAATTTGATGGAATTCAATTCATCAAATTAGAGGATTAATGAATTGGTTTAATCACACTGATTTTGTTCGATTTTGATCAATTAAACCAATAAATGGAAATGCTGACCTAATACGCATTTTATTAGTCAGCAATGTGATTTAGCCCAGAGAATGCGATGGGAATTCCCAATCTTTTAAAGTCACTCAGCAAGGACTTTTTGTTTGTTAAATAATGGGCAAAATAATCCCTTAGTTGTTTCAAGGTTTTAAGCGATGAGTTTTTCTGGCTTTCCTTACGCTCCCTCTTCAAGGCTTTTTCCCCTTTCAGTCGAATTTCGTCAAACGGTGTAAAGTAAAAACCCAATTCGGTGCATAAATCATCGGTCTCTAGCAATCCTGGTGATCTGACCTATTTTCCTTTTCATTTTCTTGCCAGCGTTGTTAAGATATTACTTTAGGGTTGCAAATTGCAATTAACATAATTTTCCCCAATCCCTTATTCATTGCATCAATGACGTTAGCAGGTCTTGCACAACAATGCAAATTTTTGAATTTACCTCAACTGGCTAACCAGTTGAGGCTAATGCCTCAAAGGCATCCACAAGGGTAAAACTAGCCTATTTTTATTCGTTCATAAGACTTGGTTCCTGCATTATGAATGCCCAGGGAAGCTGAGATGAAGTTAGGTTTAATTTTTCTTTAAATGGATGCACAGGCTGTTTTATCTTCGCATCCAGTGATGGACACGACGATGTTGAGCACGTTAAAAAAAACTAACACCTTGCTGCTTTCAATTTGGCCCACTCAGTCTTTGTTTCTGGAATATTTTTAACTACGAATGAAGACAAATGCATTTCGATTTTGGGGCGGTTCAGGATCCTCTCGATGTGCACGAATGTTTTTGTTGTTGTTCCATGTCCAGGCCCATGTATTTCTATTCGCCTTTGGTCGAATTGTATTAAATATTGATGGCATATAGCAGGCGTTCTATGTTTAGGTCTGTTACAAATCATTGAGCCGTTGGTCATTACTTATGTTCAATTTTGACCAGCAGTGCGATGAGTCCTATCCTCTCCCGAATGGATTTGAATAAAGTGGCGCAGCGAGTGAGAATGGGAAACGGAAAGGCAGACATGATCCAAGAATTGGAAATCATTTTGAAAATTATGCTGCATACCGCATCGACGCTTTGGGTGAGATTTCGAAATTAGCATAAAAAAATATTCCGCGCACTCTGTATAGCACATTGCCAATCATTTCGTTCTGTGGGCCATGGAAATCGCGGAACTAATTGGAAGCGCAGTAGCCAGGCACCATGACCTATCTTTTCACTTTAGGCAAAGGTTTTGAATTTGAATTTCAGATTTCGTCGGGAGAAGGGAGTTGTGCGTTGGGGACGCCTGCCCCTTTCTCTTCGTCATTGTTATTTTTTTTTAAATCTATATTGGATCCGCCTTTATAATTTGCCTAATTATGCCATTTTTTTTTGTCATTATCCTCGGTTTTTATTCTTTCCTGGCATTATTGTTTTGGAAACTGGAAAATCCTGATGCTTTGGGGCTTACGAGTTACGTCTGTGAAAAGGACAGGTCACTACGTTTTCCGGTGTTATTGTGTTACTTGTGTAGCACGGTACTGACCATACTTTCAAATACGCGCACAAATATTGAAAAGAAGCCTAGTTCTCCTTTTTCGTCAGGCATGAACCGGCATTCCCCGGGTCTTGCAATCGAGCGCGTTAACCTCATTTTCCCAATCATGATGACGTGCATCCAGGCCTATGCATAAATTCGATTATTTCTTGTTTGCTAAGCAATAATTGATAAAGGATATCGATGAGAGATAAAGATTTAGGTGAGTTGTGCACGTCCGGACACCCCACTTCTTACGTTTTTGCTCAAGGCGAATTGTTGTGCCCGCTGATTACCTGGGATCCTCAAAATGAAGGTAAGCTAGACATAAGCCACCCAAGAAATGTCTCAAGCTTGAACCACGTTGTGACGGTGCAAACTTGACAGGGGCTCACGTTTATATAAGGTGACATTCCTGCACGATGCTAGTGGAAATATTGAACTTGTGCAGTATATACAGAGGATCTAGACTAGGCCTGAAAGGTCATTTGTGCCGATTTCATTTCGAAAAGGTGGTGTCCTTAATGCGAAACAATGCATTCAATCAAAAATTCTGATTACGTTAAACGGAATATAGGTTGCTTGTTCTTAATGCGATGCATTTGGTGCAATAACTATTTATGGCTCAGGTGTGCTATTTTAAAACGGAGAGAGTTAGGGGATCAAAAGTGGAGGCACCCACTGGTTGCACGTCAGAAATGTATCGCAATTGAGAATAATTGAAAGTGCTGCGTGACGGAGCTCGAATTCTGCAAGCTCGTAAATCGTTACGTTGTTACGAGCTTTTAATGTTCACGAATCCTTGTTCGTGTTTATTTGCAATGATACAAGCAATTTTTATCCACTAATGAAGAACCTTCCATATTTAGATTGTTTTGAAAGGTTAAATTCTTGATGGTGCACTGAGGTTCAATGGAAAGAGTCAAATATTGACCCTTGCAATGAATCTATCAATTTCTCTGTTTTGAAGATTCTCATGATATCTCCAAAACATTCGTTACAGTGACAAATTTAGTTGACTCGCACTAATTGATTGATATCGATTTGCTGTCGAGCTGCATCATCTATTTTTCTTATTAGTCAGCTCCGGAATTTACTTGCTAGCCAATGAAGGCTAGTGAAAATGCGTTTCTGGTATGCTTCAATGTCTGGAGCTAAGTGCCTAGTCAGGGTCATTTCATTGTTAAGCTTGCTACACGTTCTTGGAAAATGTTCAGAAATCTATTTCAGCTTAAGGGGTGTCTTTATAAGTGGGGCGTACCTTCGTAGAAAGTAAGACATCGGAAAGACAAAAATCAAGTAGATCGATTGAAACGGTTAAGAAACTGCATTTCCTGGAATCTTTTGAAGGTTGAACGTCATTGCGTATTTGTTTTTTTATCACTTTGTAATCTGTCTTTTCAAGATTGTTTAGCGTTTTTCAAGCTGCAATTAAGTGGAAATCTGCGCGAAATTTGTCTTTATCCGCCTGACACTTTCTGGCGGTTGGACTATAACCATGCCTTGATGTGCAGATGAGCAATGCAACATATTTTTCTATGAAATTCCAACAATTTTAAGACGATCAAGCGATGTTTATTTTATCGGAAACATATTGGAAACACTTTCGTAGATAATCGCTGGTTAAGAAGGCACTTGTAACCCCGCCTGCCCTAGAGGCTCTCTAGCCTGCCCATGAATGCAGCGCCATCTAACGCTTTTATTTTGCAGTTTGCCTATTCTGGACGTATTACCGAGACTGTTTTTGATATTAATATTCCAAAGCGACTTTCTCTACCCGATGCACTACTTCATGATCAGGTTACTCAATTATGCATTCACTATTATAGTGGTCTCATTACAATTGTAATTCCGTCTTTGGCACAAGTTTTTGTCTTCCTTGACCCTTTTCTTTCGATCTGCAAAGGCCAATGATCCGGCCGCAACAACGACCTCGATCCCACATCCGTGCCCCCCTCGGCTTCGTAAGTTTCCTGAATTTCCACTTTAGCCCAATTCAATTAGACCGAATTGCCAATCGTCGTAATTCGAAAAACAAACGAGTTGCTAGGTCTGAGGGGGGAGGGGGGACAAGGGCGCCATCGGTAGTGGAAACCTTGTACAGTTTGAACGTCAATTATCCGAAATACTCGGGACCAGAAGTGTTTGATGGGATACTTTTAGGGTTCGGATCCAAGCCTAAACACGAAATGCATTTGTTTCATATTCACCTGATACGCATAACCAGAACTTGAGATGGCAGTTTGATATAGAATGTTTTAAATACCAGCCCGTTACCGTATTTCTTAAATTCCTTTTACACCCAAGGCTTTTCGGAATTTCGGATCGGGAATGCTCAATCTGTATTTTTCATGGTTTCTTGCAATTCCTCCAGGCGAATGTTGAGATAGTATATTAAATCGGCCATGGCCGTATTCCTATCCCATCCCAGCCTCCTCGTTAGTCTCAAATAAGGGAAATATACCTAAAATGTGATGTTGGGGTCCATCATGACCAGACTGCTTAGTCTGACTTAATTTGTATACTGATATGATCCCTCCCCCCCCCCCTTCCTGCCAAATGGTACTAAGTACTGACTGCACGGGAGAGAATTGAATTGATCGAATTGAAGAGCGTTGATAAACGAACTACCACAGATGGCGCTGCCAGCTGCTCCGCACGTGGACCTCGACGCCAGCGTAAAAACCCAGCTGGCGTTGTACTTCCAAATGAACTCGAAAACTCTTGATTTGCCCGGCAAGGACAAAAGTTTGGAGTGCTGAGAGGTTACGCAGAAGGGGTGGTTTGAAACGTATCGTGTCAGAGATCAAAGTGCACGCTAGCGCCACCGAGCAATTTCCCATTTAATTTGTGCCGTAGTCGCAATGATCCTCCTTCCGAGTCCGCTCATTGGCCCAGATGAATTGCGCCCGGAACGGTTCCAGTCGCGCCTGCAGGCCGATCGCACGGGAACCAGCTTTTCGGACATTTTTTGCCAGCCAGGCAATCCCGGAATGCCGAGCCAGGAGATTTAAACGCCTGATACCCGGACAGGTTTCGTAAAAGTATTTTCGAGAGGGGTGGCCAAACGCCTGCCGAATTCACCTTCGGAAAGTACGCTTTTTTCTCGCTGCTCGTTCTCGTTCGGATTATTGCCAGAGTCCGTTCCTCGTTGGTCAACGCTGCCCACGCTTTCTTTTTGCTAATCCGATCCGAATCGCGGATTCATTCGCCGTGACCACTACTTTGACGTTCCGCTTCGAAACGAGATTCGATTACGTGGGCTTCGTGCTTTTCTTCTTTCTTTTTTTTTTAAACATTCTTCTTGCACGTGACAAGAGTGAGTTCAGTCAAGGCGTTTTAAACGGAAGTTTAATCGGGCACCGTGCCACCGTTTTGGCGCAACTCGGAGGAAGCGCCCTCATCTCGCGAGAAACGCTTTTCAAAGTCAACGTGCCCGGCAGTATTTCCGGAAAGTTTGTGGCCGTCGCAAGTAGCAAGATGGCCGACAGCAACGGCGTGACGCCGGAAGTGGAGTCGAAGCTCGTCCAGGAGCCGCCGGAAACGGTCGCGCTGGAACCCGTGCTGGATGACCGGAACACGGAAGGATTGCCCAGGCTGAGCCACATCCTGACGGGCGAGAGCGCGGAGGAAGTGCCCCCGTTCGTCGCGCGCCACCTGGAGAAGGGAAGGCGCAAGAGCGGGGCGTATCCCCGCCACGGCAGCAGCACCAGCAGCAGGCGCTCCAGCTGCCATTCGAACAGCAGCGAACAGGTATTGGACAGATTCTTGTCGATAGGGCAGAAAGATCGAAAGCCACCCGTGGGCGTTCGAGGAAACTGGGATATGCATTTGATGCATTACGTATCTGTGAGCCGAGTCGTGGCATTGACCCTGTGCTAGGTCTGGAATTCAAGACCCCCATTTCCTGGAGCGGGCCCCCCTCTAACTACCCCTAAGGTTAATGGCGACGTGATGCTCTGCAGGATTTAGGGTATAATAAGTGAATTTAAATACAGGCACAAAAGTAATATTTATATTTATTTTTTAAAAAAAAATACTACATAGACCTGCCACGCTGAGGTCCCCTAATCTCCTCCCCTGAGGCTTACATCCCTGTCAGCACCCCTTGGGAGGAGGGGGGACATGCTGGGTTTTGTTTGGGTTACTCACCTGATGCACTGCCATCCAGTTTGTTTTAGATCTTATGCGTTAGCAGTTGCTCAGAAGCAGCAACATAGGTGGAACTGGGATTTTGCGAAGTGGTTTTAAAAATTAATGAAACACCCATAACATGGGCTTATCGAACCCGATATCTTAAGTAAATTGTACACGTTTTTTAACAGCACCACGTGAAGGAATTTGCAACCTATACATATGTATTATTACCATTAATGTTTGGCTCGTAAAGATATAGCCAATAACGATTGGTTACAAATAGAGTAGGCTACAAATTAAAACAACGTATTTTTGCAGTGTTGCGTCACTTGGCAAAAAAAAAAACACAAAGCCAAATGCTCTTTGCAATTTTTCTTCACCCTGACAAATTACGACTATCTTTAAGTAGTTCTTAAATATTTTATGAGTGCTCTTTATTTTATCATACAATAGGAAGTTTTCAAAATCGTTTGATGCGTAACGCATAGTTTCCGAGTGGAACCTTTGGAGATATTTCGTCTGTCATGTAACCTAAATTTGAAATCGGGATTATTGTAGCGGAAGAACTTTGCGGTGGAATAATCTTCCAATAGCATTCTACTAAAAGTAATGCATAAGTCATGAAAGACGATGCATAAGTCATGAAAAATCATCTTTCCTATCTTCGCTGAATGATATTTTTTTGCCGATTTTTCAGCGGGGGTTGGAATACTTTAACGCAAAGCAAAGGTCCCTGGTAAGAATAGCTACTGTTTCGTCGAGTTCTATCAATAAGCTCGGCGGGGATGTTAGGTGGCGCCACAATCTGTGGAAGCCATCATCGGACCCTCGTGCTAACTACACGTGTCTACAAAAGGTCGTCTGTGATAGACTGGTTAATATTTGCCTCAGCTGCTATCTGTTGACAAAAGTTGTCAGTATGGCGAGTCTAAGTACCAGTTAGTAAACACGTCTGAGCGTGCGATCAACAAATAGGTGGCGCCAGAAGCGTAAAACTCGTCCAGTATGTTTTCTGTCCATACAATGACCGCAAATTCCGCAAGAGCGCTAAATTAATAAACATCATTCACATCCCATCAACAGTTAACTTACACAGGTTGCTCGATATTACCCCTCCCTATAACTGACTAATTGTTCTAATTTTTAAATTGTTTGCAGGATAACAAGTTAGCCGGAGGAATGAAAAAGAGAAGCCGGTATCGGAGTCGGTCACTTTCAGCCTCGTCTACAGACAGCTACAGTTCCGGTGAGTAAACTTCTAACCAAAAGGTCCGTGCCAAAATGTTAGCAGCATCCAGTGGTTTATAATAAGCGGAATTGATTGTTCAGCATAGATTCCTTGTCAGACTCTGATTGCATGTGCCAACACCATCAGAGTGTTTGTGCCAAACCATATATAGTACATGCGGCCGCAGATGCAATCTAAAGTCGCTTGTCAGTTTTGCACTTCTGATAGCGCAAGACTTTCGAAACTGTCCGTAAAATGCGTTCAAGTCAGGCTGAATCGTGGCGTCTTGGAGAACCTTGAGATCTCCGATGACGGGCGTTCAGTTTACCTTATTGTGCACCGGATGGCAGCACTATCCTTTTGCGGTCTGCTTTTTGACCTCTTTTACACCGTGCATGCTATCAGTTCCTCATAGATGCTGGCGAGGAGGACCGATCCTCGATCCACCTTTTTGGTTTTTCTTATTTGAAAAGTGGCCGCGTGCCAAAACACATGTTTAATATTTATTAACCATGGTTGGATTAACTCCCTTTGCGCCACATACTGTAGCTCGATCGAACTATACACTAATACCCAGATGGAAGATTTAACAGGCTCCTGTTCGTAATCTGATTCGCCATTTCAACTGAGCAGATTCTAAGCGCAGTTTACTTTGTAGATTGCACCCATGGCCACGGCACATTCTGCTGCGATGCTGCGTGCCACACGATACCATCACACAAATAAATCTATGTTCCCGGAGGGCTGAGATGGTTCGAGCAATCTTAATGCGGCGTATCTACATTGCCCTATCCTCCCTCCCACTTCACGATACACAGATTGCTGGGGCGCCATTTTTCTTTCATCAAAAACGGGCATTCGTGCCAGATATTCTTTCTGATGTTTTGCTATTTATGTCGTTTATTATGTACAGAAACGCCAGCTGCAAAAATCCCTAGCCCATTTTGGTATTATTGCCCAGGGTGACACTACACATTACCATGTGCGACATGCGCTCGAAAAGTTGCGTATTTGCAGCACTTCCTTTTGCGTAAAATAATGTCTTAAAAAGTGTATTTTTTAATTTTATTTAGCTTTTTTACTATAAGTATGACCGGTTACACATACCAACTTAATAGTTAAAGTTTAATGTAGCCTTTGCATTTAGTATTTGTTGAAACAAACTATTGCATGTGCTGTCAGCACATATAGTTGGCGCAATAGGACATTAGTCCAATAAGACTTGTTCATTGAGCTTCTTTAATTTTTGTGTGCAATACCCTTATTACAGTTTATGAACGTCAAGGCCATTTGATCATGTTGCTTGAACAATTTTGCACAAACTGACGGTGTAACTGCGGTGTTCAAGATCACTAAACAGTGAGCCTCACTCAACATTACGTTTGCTAGCTGTCACTAAGCAGCCAATTTTTTGTTAACCAAAAGCAAAACCTGTGCATGTGTTTCAACTTTGGCATTTCCACGCAGCAAGCTGCTTTAAAACACGCTAATGCGTCACTGGACACAATGCGCCGCGCGTTGCTTTAATTTTGAACCATCTTCGATTTATCAAAATTCTCATTTATCTACGGTTTCTTTTTTTTCTGGCAGCATCCGGAGCTCCTCTTTAGAACCACTCTCGTGCATGTTACTGTTAGAGTGGTGCGAATTGATCATGCCCACGTATTGTATATCGCATTAGGTGTACATGTACATATATACCTGTACACAGTACATCTGCAAGCTCTCAGGTTACACACGGACGCCATCTCTACAATTAGGAGTAAAACCACTTTCTTCTGTTGTTTCTGATGAATATTTGACGACTCTGATGGCATTTCGGCCAATTATTTTTATTACCCTTTACTCGGTGTTACGTGCCGCAATTGCGTCAATTTCTATGGTATACCATGTATGCAAAGTTAATCTAAAATAACAATTGGTCGGAATTCCACCCAAGTTATCATTTATTAACGCTGCGACATTGACTGTTTTACCGCGTGATACACCGTTAGGCCAAAATAATGTACATATGTACTCGAAAGGTGTGTTTAAGTAGCAAGGCACAGTCCCGCACGACCAGTTGTGCACCTTCCCTATTTGGCAAATGGCCGAATTGTTTGGACTAGACGACAAATTGAACGAGGGAGAACCCTGTTTATAACTAAGGGGCCATTCAAAAAGGACGTCCTCAAAATTTTCCCAAAATTGTTCTCCCCTCTCCCGGCCCCCATTCAGACGTCCGAAACTGAAAAAAAAAATTGTATTCGGAAAATTTTGAAAGTTTTGCAAATTTGTACTCTGAAAACGTGTAGGCCTAAACATTTGTACTCTGAAAAGGTTTAGAATTTTGCCAATTTGTCCTCAGAATTTGTTGGAAATTTTGCAAACTTGTACTGGGAAAATTTTAAAGTTTGCAAATGGACGTTGAGCTTTTAAGTTCTCTGAGTTTTCCAGGTTTTCCAGGACTGGAGGTACCCTGTTTACTGACTTTGTCAATTTATAACACATCACCTACATGTATGCGATAATATTGCGCTCAATTTCCCTTTTACTTTGGGAACTAATTTTATTTGGCATTTTTTTTTTCAAGTGGACGCCCGAGTTGGTCTCACCCCCTCCCTCCCCCTGTCCACATTGTGTCCGTGACTCAAACTATCCCCCCTCCCCTCCTTCCTACCCCCTACAGGAGGACGTCGTTTTTGAATGGACCCTAACCAAAATGTAGCGGCGAACTCGAGTGAAACCCCTTGTGTCGGTGAGCTCTACAGCAGCGCTCTTCAAGGACGCCCTGTAGATTAAACAATCCTCCTTGTTTAAGTTGTTTTCCTGGAGGACTGTTCAAACCGAATTGGTATTGTTCAATGGCCAATCCTTTAATTTAATTTTGGAGTGCTTTTTACTGACGCTGCGAAGCCACAGATTTGTCGCATGCGTCACTGCCTGCTAGTTTGCCAGTTGTTCGAGGGCCATCCCAGAGACACGAGCCACGTCCTTCGGGGATTTCTATTGATTTGTCGTGCGGCGTATCGCTTTTCTCGCTCATTTCGAGGCGCTTTTGCGAAATTAGCTCGGTTCCATCTCATCCATTCCCTCGCTGCTGGCGAACGCCACTGTATACGCTTTTATGGACGTCCCTCAAGATTATTGAATGAAAGCATTAAGGGCGCCCTAATGCATCCATTCAGCTCGTTCGCGCGTTTGCTTATTGAGATTTTATGACGCCTGACAGCAATAACGGACCTATAAAAACAATGAAAATGTAAGATGTACAGCGTGTCCGAACGCGCGGCCTGGAGACGATGTCTCTTCCCCGTCTGAAGACAAAGGGATCGGTGGTTAGACAGATTTTGTGCTGCGTGGGCGGATGCGGTGCAGCGATTGGTTCGAACAGCCGCAATCTTGCCAGAATTTGATCGAAGCGAGAGCGCTTCCGCCTACGTCACTGCGTATATGCCCGAACTGTTTGCTTATCTGGAAACTCCTAAAGTAAATATTGAAAAGCAATCTTGAATGAGGAATAAGGTCGTGCCAATATTTAAAAGGGGTTTCTCTGAAGTGATACCAAGCGTATTTTCCTCCCCCTCCC